>JAURVB010005661.1:0-19698 GCA_033002965.1 Piper betle
GCCTCTGGCTAGATCTGGCCCGAGGCGACCTGAGCCGCTAACACCATCATTGGTTGAGGGAGGGGTTTTGATGTTTGTTTTGGAAGATAAAATCAATATAGGTTATCTTTGTAATCAAACCACCCAGATTAATTTGCAGGGCAGAAAATTTTCCTACTCTGGTTTTATATAAACTTTTCCTATATGTATAGGCTGCTGGGAAGCTGAATTGCAATACAACTAGCTTAGGTGTAGATGTATTAGTGTTCAAATATAGAAATAAGAAAGAATATTTGAGGGTATAATATGAAATGTATTGAATATAAAAGAGGACGCTCGTCTTTGTATGTTCCCGCCAAACCTCCATAAATATTAACAGAGAACTTACATGATGATCTTCATGAGAAATTTGCATTTTATTCCTTCCAACTTGTAATTGTAGTGTTTGGCTGTGTGATTGCCAGATCTATTATCTATACATTAAAAATGTCGTGACTTATTTTGAATAAACCCATAGAACATTTCGTCCTCAAAAAGAGCTGTTTTCTTTTTGAAATCGAGATTGACAAACAATGAAAATAAGATCTATGCTTCTTCTCTATTCATCAAGGAGAATGTGGCGACGGTGGACATAATTCCAAGCTCCAAGGTTCCATCAAACAATTCAATCGTAAAAGATGACTACATATTATTTCCATAGCAATAACTGGTAAAAACTGATGCTCATGGTAATTAATCTTGCACCCCTACGATTCAATCGTAAAAGTTGACGACATATTATTTCATTGCAGCAACTAACAAAAACAGATGCCCATGACAATTAATCTTGCAGCCTTTGGACAAACTTATAAATAATTAGATTTTTAATTTAAATATATAAGCCATTGTTTAACCGTAATAACAAATTGTGGCAATTTCATTTTGTTTTTACTTTGACATGGTTTGGCTGTGGAGGTGTCGTGACTATCTTTTGACACGTTATTTGCCACTGTTTTCTGTGATATCCTCTGCCATGGAATTTTGGTAGCAGATTCCGTGACAAATTTGTCACATAAAATAAGAGTGACAAAGTTTTCTGTGGCTTAAAGCGATTTTTTTCCACCAATGAAAGTCAAAGCATCCTGCATGCTATATTTTAAAATGTTATGCCAAATATGGCATTGTTCACTAATGTCCATCATTGTTTAATCGCGCATGGACTTTCGCAACCAGTCCGGAAAAGCAAGTGGTTAGTAGTAAATTGACTTTTAAACTTCTTGTTGCAATTAAAAAGATTATGTTCAGTACTCCTTTGTCTTATTTTGTTTTTTCAAAGATCTCCTTTGTTGTATTCAAAACATCAAAGAGAAGCTTCACATTCATAAGACTTGGTCTCTTTATTATCTTTAGTCAAGAATTATAAGCATTGGAGACTAGTGCAATTAGCAGCTATATAATTCTTAAGATCGGGAATTTTTTTGGTTCATTAGAGAGCACATAGGTAGTCCACATAGGTATTCAAAATAATAAACTCAATATTTATTTTGTATATAAAATATAATAAATATGACTATTTTTATTGATGTTGGTTATTTTAGGATTTCCATGTCATTTACAATTAATTTTATGTCAACCAAATATACCCAAAATGCTTTAAAATTCAGCCATACATTTTGAAAACAAAATATTCAGCCTTATAAATTGCAAGCCCTCTTTACATCGTGAATAGTATATTAATCTACCTTTTAAGCCCCCATAAATAACTTGTTTGTCTCGCAACTCCCTTCATATTGAAGGGTGTTAACAATTTGCTAAGCTTTTTAACAAACCACATACTAATCGGGTTGCTGTGGAATATATGGAACACTCGTATGTTGTAAAAAGGACCTTCACAATGCTTCTGTATTCTTATTTGATTATATTAAAAATTTTTTAGCAAATAAATATTATAGAGGAGTAAGAAGTAGGCATTTTCTTTCAAGAGTCACTAGGGACAAAAAAATACATGGAGTAAAAAATTATTAAAATTTTCCATTTACATTAATGCTCAGCAATTACAAGCTAATTTTAATATGCTAAGCAGGTTTGTCTGTTATAATTATTTACAACTTACAAGCATTGGATTGTATTAAGAAAAATAGACTGTTTGAAGGTCTTCTATTTATTCGGTATAGCCTTACTATTTGTGAGTGACTTCTCTTCTTGTTGAGTCATTACTAATACCTCATCCCTCGTGGGAGTAGAGAGGATCAAAGTATTTTTTAACAAAAAATTCTATAAGTAGTGGTTATGGTACCCTTATAGAGTAATTACTAGGTTGAAGTTGAAAGCCCAAAATAGAAATAAAATTATTTAGAAAAACTAGATAATTTGTTTATTAATAGAAGATATAATTAGCAATGCATATACTGCATTTGACAGAACACTTGATTTATATAAATTCATGTTTCCAAGGGAATATCCTAACTAATTTAATTAGCAACGACCAGGGGCACATGGATGGTTACGGCCAGGCAGCATGTAGTCTCCTTAAACCCATGTATGTTGCGAAGCCGATATATGCATGGTAGATCTTAGAATTCTGATAACCAGTGAAACTTTAAGAATCCACAGACATTTATACTCTCAATGCATATTAGATCCACAAGAAACCGAGCAGATAAATTTTTTTAATGAGATTATTTGTTAAAGCCAGAAACTCATGCACCATATATATATCAAGTATATAGATCAGAGAGTGGTGAGTAGTAGAGAAAGAGATGAACCTTGTGTGCGTTGAAAATTCTACAACTTTGACTAATTTCACATTAATTCAATTTCAATTTAACTTTACAAGAAATTGACCGCCAAGGAGTTCCTTGATCCATTCTTTGATTTCGATTAAGAAATCACTGTGATTTATCTTTTCTCTTTTCTTGCTTCTCCGTTCTTTACATGTCTCCAAGATGGAAAAAGATGGTTAATTTTTGAAGAGGAAGGAGAGGGTTATTAAAACCCACGACCGATCCTAATTTATTTAATGCCCAAAATGTCATTATGTTTGGACATTTTATTCGACCAGTGAATCCGGCCAAGGCCTGATTGGACAAGCCGACCGACCCCAGCCAACAAGTCATTGCCACCGGTGGTCATCACCGTCATTGCCGCCCTCACCACCACCACCATTGGGTGGAACTCGCAGAGTTGGTGTTGACCCATAGCCTCGATTGCCTCACTGGAAGAGTTGCTGGAAAACTGCTGGAAAGCCGCTAGAAACTGTTGGAAACTGCCAGAAAATTGGATTTGCTGAAATTCGTTGGATCTTATGTCAAATTAATCCTGTTGAACTCGATCAAACATTAGACGTTGTCGGATGTTGAATTCATGCCTCGAGCCACACGACTCGTCGACTGCCAATGATGCGAGTTATAACTAACTCTGTTTTAATTTCTGAAAGGTGATAAGTATTAGCACAATATATTCGGATTGATGGATTGATGTGCTAAATATTTTTTTATTGTAAATAAAAATATGAATTGCATGATTGTATGGTATTAAAATGAATGCTAAGGAACTAATTAGGTAAATTAAGTAAGTATCGTAATCTAATGCAACAAAACGTACATCGCTAGACTTGTGGTTTTATAGGGTACTGAAGGCGCATGTTTGAGAGTACTAGGTCTATATACTCAGGGCTAGGAGTGATACGGAAGATGTATAGGGATATTGATTTTTCCACGCAAGGGATAGTTTAAAGTTATTAATGGATGAGATGAGATGAAAGGGGATGTTGTTGTGCGAGGTCAGCGACTCTTAATTATTGTACTTACGAGAGATTCTATGATGAAGAATAATGATATTTTCATTCAACGGGAGGATTAGCTCTCTTCTGTCAGTTTGTTATTAGTTACTTTTCGACCGATAACGCTCGTTATTGATGTCTTTTGATTATTTATATAGGTGAGAACCTTGACGATTGAGCGCTGTCGGAATTGTGAAGGAGTTGTAATAAAATTGCGCACACATGTACCTTCTGAATATAATTGATGATGATGAATGTAAATTGTTTGAATGATGCAAACTTGAATGTGATTTTTGTGAATGAATAAGATGTTTTGCTTGTGAATAAAACTATGAATGGAAATGAACAAGTTAAGTAATGGAGTCTAGACTCGACTCAGAAGATGAAAAAAGGAAATGTTGACATAATTGTCATATGTTGAGTGTGTTTTACATTTTTATTGATATAAATATATGCTACTTGTTGTTGACACGGTGGTCCCTATTGTACTTTTGGGGGAAACTCTTTCCGTTTTGTTTTCAAAATAGATATTTTCTTTAAACTTTTTGATTGTTTGAGTTGCTTTATATTTGATTGCATATCATAGCATTCATCTAGAATAATATTAGACCCTCAGCATCTCATCCATGTATCGTATGCTTGCATCACCGTCTTAAGACGCCGAGTGTAGATTCGGGTCGGTTTAATCGAATTAAGTAAATTAGTGAACAGTTCGCTCACCGGAAACATTTTCGAGTGAATTCACAGATGAGCCGAAACCGGGTGTGTACATGACATCCCAAGTTACTTTTCATTATTTTACCAATATCTTATTTTCGATTAGCTTGTTGGATAGCTCAAGTTAAATAACCATGAGTCTTCTGAGCATTTTCATTTCTAAAATTAGATTTGAGTGCGTGGGTAAAATCCAAAAATTTATGTGAAAACACATTGAGATCTCAGTCTTGATATCTTTAATTATTTTTACAAAATCTAATGTGGCTCTAATGATGCTCAGCATGAGTATGTTGAGGTGATGTAGTGTTTATAGTTTTCCCGCCCTTTTACATGCCATATCATCTTGCTGCATTTAAAACTGTTACATCCATGACATTGCACACATACTATCCTATAGGATTTGAGTAGGTTTGTATTGATAAGCCGTGCAGAGTCGAGTTTGTTGTGGTAAGACGAGGAGCTCCTGTGACAAATCTGTTAGGTCTCCTTTTTACTTGATCTACTGCATGGTTCTACATATTTTGTTTTCTTGAGGTAGGATGTAGTTAGTGGCATTTTATTAGATCTCATTACCTATGAGTAATATAGTCAATTTTTGAATTAATAAAATTCAAGGTTGAGATCTGTTAGTGAGTTTTCAAAAGTGAGATCCAACTCAAAAGTCATATTTTAGAGCTATTTATTTGTAACATCCCCAAAAAGTTAAAGTTAATCCCACGTCTCATACCTACCCGCGTATGATCTAATGTATATTAGTGGGGATGTGATTAGGATGTTCAACTTCAGTTAATCACTTTTGAAGAGATGACTAAGCTTAGCAGTTTGCACTGATTGGGCAGGCCATTAGATTGTCAGACCATTGGCAAGCTTTATACTTATTATATGATTTTTGATTTTATATGCATGCAAGATGAATGGGAGCATGATGACTACTGAGGGCCCCAATTGGTATCCGACTGGTGGTTCTGGGTTTGACATGTAATATTTATGATTCTCAGCTATATTACTTACTAGTAGTGTGTATTCAACTTATTCATGCTATCCATTGAGTATAACGAAACCATAAAATGCTACAGCGATTATCAAATAGGCCATATTGGTCAAATTATATTATGATGATGCAATATGAAGTAATTTCTATTTTTTAAAATTCATTTTCTCATGGATAATGAATAATCCAGTTCCCAGCTTGTTGATTTTTGTATGAGTTATTTGCAAGTCAATAACACCCGTTGCTGATGTGTGTGTGTGTGTATATATATATATATATATATATATATAGGTTAACAGTCTTGGCATTGGCCGGCCTAGGTTCATAGATCACAAGGATGCGGCGAGGATACTAGGTTGTATTGTGTGCCGCTTTGTCTTTTGTGTCGTGCTTTTATTTTTGAGCTTGTAATCCCTATTGTTTCATGGAGATGATATTGGTTATAGAGGTTGTGATGTGAACTATGGGGCCATAGGCCATTTTGCTATGACAAGTTAGCTAGTGTATCTTTATTTGTTTACTCCTAACTATATTTTATCTATTTTACAGACTGATTACTCTCGGGCATGTAAGTTTAACCTATTTCATGGAAGAATTCTCTAAGTCCCGGAGTGTAAGAATTAAAGATTAAATTAATCTAGGTACATTAAACTATGTTATTTATATTGGCGGAGAAGAAACATGGGTCAGGGGAGCTTCTATGTTATTTTGTTTTGTAGGAGATTGACCTATGTAAAGATCAAACAATCTCTTGCCTGAAGAGTGCCAAAATGTGATGTAAATGTGCTGTAAATGTTGTAGAATGACTGTAAATGTGTTTTGAAAATGAAATTGAAAATTTTTGAATGTTTTGCGCTTAATCTGTGAATTATAAATTTTATATATGTTGTGAAAATTTTTTAACGTCCTAATTATTGGGGAGACTGTACTGAATTGCTTTAGAAATCGTTATCCCCATTGTACCTTAGACTTTAGGATATGCTAATTAAGTGAGTCAAGCATGAGAAGTTTGTAAAAGCATTTGTATGTTTTTGTTTGCTTTGAGTGGTTTAGGTCATGTGGGTTGGTTTTGCATTTTACTAGGTTTTGAATTTGTATTTCAAAATTTATTATTTCGAATTGGTTCGTGAGCAAGCCAAATTGGGGTGTTAAAAAAATACTATCGTGAAACATTTAAGCTTTTGGTATATTTATAAATTTTTTTATATTTATTTTTGACTAGTTTGATGGCTCTTAGATAATAGAGAATTGGGGTTAGGGCGATGTAGCTATGGCTTAAGAAATGACTTATATTGTAGCCGTTTATCAATTTTGAAACTATTCACCCCATCTAAAGTAGTATTAACCAACTTCTAAGATTTTCAAGTTTCAACATGAGCAAGTTTTACTATTTTACCGTTTTATAAATGGTTAAAATTAATATAGTTAAATGGTCAAAAATTATTGTACAAAACTATGGTCTCAATAAACACGACGATATGTTTACCCGCATGTCATTTGGGTTGACACACCTTTGCAGTAATAAAAGTTCAACTTCCTATTTATACTTATATATAAGCTGTAAGCACCACAAAGTTTTTTGGTTGAAAAGGAATGTTCTCAGACTAAGAAGGTGGAGTTTCAATGATAATAAAGAAATTGGTTGTCCTTGTAAAAGTAAGACTTGTTGGCTATCTGATAAAATTAGTAGTTGCAGGTATGCAGTTCAAACCTTGACATGAAAACCATTTTTAGTGGAGATTTATATTTTAAATAAGATAATCAAATTTTGTTGGATAAAAGGTTGATCGGTTTAACATTTGCTGTAAGTTACTGTACATATAGCCTTCGGTTATTACCATTTAATTTAAAATTAGCATGGTCAATTTACTACATTTTATTCTTTTAAACATGAATTGAAAGCCTTTATGCTATTTGAAATTTTGGGCGGTGGGAAAATTATGATCCTTCTCTGGGTACCCATAATCTTTGACATATTTTCAACCTGTTGGACGTTCTTTCATCGATCTAGCCTGAGACGCATGAAAACTTGGATAAAAAGCAGTGTTTTTTAATTAGATTTAAAAAATTGTCTATTGATAATTTGCTATTGTTAATACCTGCTTTTAGAGAAAGTAGGCAAATATCGCGGTGCGTGTGGCTTATGTTAGAAATAGATTCTAATTTTATTGATTAATTATCATTCATTAATTACCTATACGCTATATTGGTCTGATAGTTTAAAGATAATCCAATTTCAAAGATATAATTAAATTAAATAAAGAGATGAATTATAATAATTTATTTTCAAAGATACAATTTAATTAAATAAAGAGATCAATTATAATAATTAATTAATTTATTGTTTTATTTTGATCCTAATTTGATTAGTCAAATTTCTTATTTTTATATGAACTTAATTTTTTAATTCTTTTATTATTAAGAGTAGATATTTTGACATTTAATATTTTTCTGACATTTGAACAAATCGATATAAAATTCTATACACAATTAAAATATATAAAAAGAGTCAAATCACACCATTTTCATAATAAGTTAATGCCTCTTTTTTTTAAAATATTTCCAAGGATGCGGCATCCTACTATTTGTGTCCGCCCACGTCCATGCCACATATATTTTGGAACACTCCATGTCTATGTCTGCATATTTTTCCCGTGTCATGTCCATGTCGTTTGTGAAATACTTTGTGAGCACGGACAGATCATAAGGACACCATTTTATTTAAAACCCAATTGTATAACTTACGCAAGCACAAAAACCAATTTATTTAATTTACAGACCTATCATGTGTGAACATACAATGGGCATACTTAGAGCATGATTTTGCAACAGGAATAACATAATTACCATGTATATTTAACATTTATTTAAGGCAAGTAATAACATATAAATTTCACATTTTGTACTATGTATCTTGATAGATTGATTCATCAACTCAAGTATACATATTAAAAAATGACCTTTTATATCAACCTTACTGTTCATATAGCAAAATTGGTGGTTTCCATATCTCCAGAATTTCACACTGATAAACCAAGGTTTAGGCAGACATTGATCCCATTATCTCATCTTCTGATCATTCTCAACCATACCCTATCTTGATGATGTAAAGATGGAGCAAAACATCACAGCACCTTACTTTGAGCTTTTCTAACTGTTAACTGATATACAAAATGAACACATACCCACGTATTAGTGAAAAAATATGAAGGCAAAATCAGTGAACATACGAAAGGTTTGAGCATTAGAATAATTGGACGTTTGCACATAATGATCATCATTATCAACCATAAATTTTTATTAAGAGTGAATTCTGCTGAAGTTATTCCTGCCCATGAGAAAGTGTTTAATGGGAAATCAGGAAGACATGGAGATATGCTCAGAGGCACGAATAATTCCAAGAAAATTTTAGAATAAAAAGAAGAGACTTATTAGTGAGAAGTCTAATGCTTAGTTAGGAGTATTTGAAGTTTGCTATTTATTATCAAAATATGTTCTGTATTTCTAATTTATAAATATGTAGTTGGATATATTTGTTGGGTGCATTTTCCGTCGAAGGATGATCTATATAAGGTTTTTCTTTGGGGGAATGTGAGAGGTATGTTCTCCCTCGTGGAGTCACAAGAGGATGTAGATCTTTACAAAGTCATCATTAGTTGTCCATCTATGAAAAGAGAAATTGTTTGTTATGAAAAGTAGTTTTGAGTTCTTCGAGAACAGTAAAATTGATTAATTTTTGATTCGCTCCTAGTTTTGTCTATGAATTGTAATTGAGAATATTACTTGTAACGGTGGAGTTTTTCACACTAGGGTAGAGATTTTTATATTTGGATAGAATTTTTTATATATATTTAGGTGGAGATAACGGGTGGAGTTTTTCCACATGTCTGTGAGAGAGTTCGTTCATATATTGAGAGGGGTTTCTTTCGGGTTTCATTATAGTTTATAAAAAATTATAATCATAATGATTTGTGGTAGAGATTTACAAGGTAAATATCACCTGATAGGATTGGATACTGATCTAATTATCGAAATTAATATCGGATATGAATATTCTTTAATATATTATATATCTAAAATATTTGAACCAAAATTAATATATTATATATCTAAAATATTTGAACCAAAATTGGACTCGGATCTTATATAAAGAAGGCCGGATATAAATAGAATTTAATTATATTGGATATCCAAGCCCATCCTACTACGATCAAAGAATATAACACACATCCATTTTTTACGTTAGGAGAAGATCGGGAGGTGCGGACACCTCTCCAGAAGCAATTGTTGAGGTGGAGGGGAAGCCCAGCTGGTTGTTGAGGTCGGCAGCGGAGTTGAAGGCTAGGAGAGTCGTACCATAGGAGTTCGGAGGTGGTCGGGATGGCGATCAGCAAAGGTAGCGGTGGCCTGGACAGCGACAAGATAGCCAGCGTCTTCATGGAGGAGGACGGGAACAGGATCTCGAGTGATCTGGTGAAGTAAGTGTCCGCTTGGACGCTGCTTTAGTATCTACAAAAGAGTCCGCAATCCTTGTAGACAGTCCGTACTTAAGATTGGAACATAGATGGGAACACAGAGTATACATCCACAGATGGTTGACACCCCTGATTGATATTATTATCGCATTAAAGCCAATCTGGTCATATTTGTGGGAAGGGAATGATCAGTTCATGCCTCCTATGGTGTTGGTTTACGAATAATGATTATATACACAACTAAAATTTTCCCCACATTTTCCTTCTTTGAATTTAATTAACTCATTTAATTGGCTATTTGTATCATGCTTTGTTGGGCCCTTTGGGCCCCCACCGAAGCTCCGAAACCAATATTGGGCCTTTTAGGCCGCCAAAAGGACTTTAAACAACTAAAAGAAGCTCACAATAGGTATCACATACCTCTTTTAATTTAAAAGTTAGCTCAAAGAAATAAAGCTTTCTCATTAGCCTATATTCAAGTCACCAACAACTTCTATAACCGATATGAGACAAACCTAACAACTTTCTTTCACACATCGGGCATGGCCCGAAACCATCATCGTCTGACACACTCCCTTTAGATCAGACGGCACCCAACTCTTCAAATCATCAGGTGGAACCCATGAAGGAAACAATAACAATTGGCGGTGGAACCCATGAAGGAAATAAAAATAATCGGCGTTGGCAAACTTGGCTATGATACCACTTATTGGGCCCTTTGGGCCTCTATCGAAGCTCCAACACTAATGTTGGGCCCTTCGAGCCCCAAAAGGGACTTTAAAAACCAAAGGAAACTCGCAGTAGGTGTCACGAGCCTCTCTTAATGCAAAAGCTAGCTGAAAGAATAAGACTTTCCCATTAGCCTATATACAAGTCACTAATAACCTCTATGACCGATGTGAGACAAACCCAACATGTTTAACCTTTTTTAAGCCAACCAAATGGGAGAAGTGGAAAAAATTAGTGCCCACAAAAGATAAACCTTTTTTACTGCCGGATTTATCCAGGTCAACTCCACGGAAAGATATTTGTCGGATATCTCCCTATGCGGTTCTTTTTGTTTCTTCCATATTAGCGTCGGCCTCGTTTGGTCAGGTCAACTCCACGGAAAGATATTTGTCGGATGTCTCCCTATGTGGTTCTTTTGTTTCTTCCATATTAGCGTCGGCCTCGTTTGGTCACGATGATCGTGCTAATAATTTCATGGATAGGATTCAAACCTTTAGCATTGTAGGGGGCGCTAAAAGCTTTTTACAATTTTCCATTCTTTTAGAAAGCCCTTTTCCCCAATAGTAAATTCAAGATCATGTGTTTTATCACTAGGGGTGCTAATCGAGCGAGCAAGCCGAGCTCAACTTGTGTTTGAACTCGGTTCGAATAGTTCGAAACTCGTTCGAACTCGACTATCAGATCGAACGAGTTTTGAACGTACATGCTCGAGTTCGACTTGAATATCTTTTATGTGTTTGAGCTCGACTTGTGCTCGAATACACTTAAACTGTTTAATTTTTCCTATCTCGAACTCAGCTCGTTTGTGAGCTCGAAACCGGCTCGATTAAAAGTCAAAAGTCTCCACTTAAAAAAATACAATCAACATGGATTGAACTGACAACTTTAACGTCATCAACTTAAATACTTACCATCTCAACTATCTCACTTCTTTGTTATTATATTGTGTATATATATATAAATAAATAAATAAATATAATATAATATAATATAATAAATTATAATATTATATTATTTTATCGAGTCGAGTTCAAATCGAAACACGACTCGAGTTCGAGTTATAACAGAGTCAAGTCGAGCCGAATACGACCTTGCACAAGCTCGACTTGTAAAATTCGAGTTCGAGCTCGGACATTTAAATGTCGAGTTTCGAGTCGAGTTAAGCCGAGCAGAACATTAAATGCTCACGAGCTGGCTCACTCAATTAGCAACCCTATTTATCACTTCTAAATGTTGCCATGATCGCTTTGGAAAAAAAATGTTCACTTTTCCCTTCAAGTCATTATTGAACCGTTAACTTTTCTTAAACCCACTTGTAAAGTGAAATTATTTTGGAACCCAAGAGGCAACACTTGATGAGTTCATTGAATAAAACAAGTTGTTACAAGCTATGCACAGTATAAGGTTACGCAAGTGCAAATGAATTAATGAACTATATTCAAATAGCAAGTTTTATACGTTCAACACCAGAATTATGAAACAAAATGTTCAAGAAAGAAAGCTCAAGATGTGGTAGCCGCCAAACTTGCCGGAGAAACAATCTCCCGCCTACAAAGGGGGCAAGTATGATCACAGACCGATAGCCATGGCGAGATGCAGTCGGTATGGTAGACATGACCACAGGGCAGTCGTCTTCCTCCATTATCATCTCCGAACTCTTCCAAACAAATTGAGCAAGGTCCTTCGGCAGCAACACTCGGCATGAGCTGTATCAGAGAATCTGTATCCCGGCGTTGGTCGGAGCAATCAACGTGGAGGTCGAGAGCGAGGTCGAGATCGAAGCAAAATTCTTGAGGGTACGTCATGGCGGCGATGTTGGACATTTGATGGTGCAATGGGATTGAGAAGAAAGGTTTCTGATAAGGTTGAAATCGCGACGGGGGAGTGCATGATTTTATTTATAGAAAGGGAAGGGCCGTCGAATTTGACTTGTTATATAAACTTGTAAGAGAGGATATGCTACAATCATTGACTTTGTTGAGCGGTCTGGTTCTTGGTTACCGGCCATCACGTAGTCGAACCCCATTTTAATTCAGAGAAAACGTGCATAACAGTTGATGGGCTTCTAGTGGTATGTGCTTTTTAATGTTCCAAGGCAAGTATAAAGTATCGCTTATTTCCTAGCGGGTTCGTTTTCGTGATTGACAAAATTGCACGCCAACCATTTACTGCCAGCAATTGACCGACCAACTGGCCATTTGTTAGACCAACTAGCCACTTGTTATCCATTCAGAATATTTTACGTAAAAGGTCATAAAATTTTCTCAATTATGATGCGGTTTAAGCTTTTAAATAATATCGGAAAGAAAGAATTTTCTATGAGGTCAAAATTGCCCTTGAGATCTCTTATAAAAAATAACCAAGCTGACTAGCTTTAAGAAAAAAATTTGTGGGTCAGACCTTTGGTTGGCAGCTGCAGCAAAAAACACAGCGGCAACGCGGCCTCCGGAGAAATGGCCAATCCGATCGTGAGACGGTAGGATCTTTTGGCTATCCTTGCTATCCTTAGTCTTATAAAAAAATGTTAGTCCACCTTTTAAGAAATACGCCCAGCTTCAATCCCATCCCGAGGTTGAGAGGGTGACAATTTTCTAAAATTTTCTTCTTTTCTCGACATTATATAAAACTTTGTACCCATGCTTATGAAATTTATGTTACTTATTTTAACAATTTAATACCGTATTAGTCATCTTTGTTGATCAAAATATATTTCCTCATCTTGTTTTTAAAAAATCTAATACCTAATTGGTAGAGGCTTCACTATACCTTCGAGAAGTTTAATTGAGGTAACAAATTCGGTGAATCTATAAAGTCGCTTAGAAAAAAAATTTGGAAACAAAATGGGTGGAGGTTCTTATAAGGCACAGACGTCTGAATAATGAGTCGACCAATGACACGCAAAGGATTATAATTAAATTTGACCAATCTACTGTTGACAAAAAAATTAGGGTATAAGCATGGGCAAAGTATATCACCTGTGGAAAGTTCGGACCGCTGCCCACAGGGCACCCCAGACACGCCCACCCGCCACCGTCGGAGGCCCACCCACCTACCACGGGCACCCCGGCACCCCACCCGCAGCCCGCCACTCCCACCCACGACCCACTCACCACTCGCCCCCCGCCCGCGGCCCACCCTGCCCTTGCCCACGGCCCACCCGCCCGTGGCCTGGTCCACCGCCCACCTGCTCGTGGCCCACCTGCCCCCGCCTACTCGCCACTGCCCCCCACCACCGCCCGCTGCCACCACGCCACCGCCACCCGCCACCGCTCGGGCCTCCACCACCGCCGGCCAACCACTCCGCCACCGCCTGCAGCCCCCTCCACCGCCCGCGGCCACCACGCCACCGCCCCTGCCACCGCCCGAGCCAGGCCGGCCCCTGTTCCGACTCGACTAAATAAAAACTTGACTCGGTATCGACTCGAGTCAAGTTAATTAAAAAATGACTCGGTCTCGACTCGAGTAAAGTAAATAAATAATTGACTCCGTTTTGACTCGACTTAATAAAAATTGACCCGATATCGACTCGAGTCAAGTTAATAAAAAATGACTCGATCTCGATTATAGTTAATATTCTTATAATATTTAAATAAATCAGAAACAAGACACAGGAGATCCATCTTATATAACTTTCTTGTACATGATGAATACAAGTACAAACTTACAAGTTACAAAAGTGTGAAATTTGATTAAAGCAAATAACAATTCATGGTAACAAGTTACAAATTCGGAGCTATCATAGTCGTTCTGCATCACTGCTTTGACATTCGCCATCACTGCGCCGACGCCCCTGAATAGACTCCACGACTCCACTTTCAGATGGAACAATTTTTTGCCTACATATTTAAAAACAAAACATGGAAAATAATCACAAAAAATATATATAACAAACATCAAAAGAAGGGTTTATTAGGCGACATTACCGTGATACAATTGCAGGGCAAGTGCGTTTATCATGCCCAACTCCCTGTTGATTACAACCATGGCATAGCCTATCTTTTCCCAAATGGTCCACTGCAAGTTCTTTACCACTCTTCCATCTTTTACCACTTCCTTTTGTCTTTGATTGTGCAGGTGGATGGACTTGTATTCCATGATGTAGTTGTATTCCATGATGCCGATCATCTACCACATCTTCTACCAATTTTTCTATCTCCAACAATTTTTGCTTGGCGAGTTCAAACTTTTCAGATGACGAATATGCCTTTTTGGCCCATCGATTAAATATACAGTGCAATTCTCCCCAATTTGAGAATAACGTTTTGTTACAATCACCATGAAGTTCCACTCCCTCACCATCAAAAACAACTTCCTTTGCTATGTCAATTGTCCATCTCTTCATGATATACATTTCAGGAAAAATATCCCCCTCATTCAATCTAAGTACATATAGCAAATGTCTATATGGAAAACCTTCACTTTCTAAAAGTTGACAACTACATGTGCATCTCCTATTAGCTCCTTTGTAAGTAACACGTGCAACCAAGTCTTTATTATTTCTACAACATGTTACATCATACTGTTCAACATCCTCCCCATCTAATTTCTTATGAGATGAGCAACAAACCATACTGTATTGTAGTTCTTCTTGAAACTTATAAAACACTTTTCGAGTATAAACCTTTTCCATCGTACATTCCATATTGAATGGGGTGACCAATTTAGGGCTTTTATATGAATTTTCATATGCTTCTTTTGCCTCGTTCAATCTCTGTCTTTTGATAGCTCTCTCATATCTATGTATAAACTCAATAAGGCTATTTTTTTTGTTCACATACCTTGAGTAAAATGAGTTTTGAGATTCACTTCGTTGTGAACTTCTTATACCAGCTAAAAATATACCTTTACTATACACAGGCACCCAAGCATGACGAATTGCATATATGGATTTCAACCACTCATTTTCCTCCACGCAATTGTCTTTCATTAGTTCACTCCATTGTGATTCAAAGACTTCTTCGTTTTCCGCACCATAAATTAAACTATGGAATGGCTCATAAAACTCCTTCCTGTGAGCAATTGCACCTAATTTTCAGTCTCCTTCTTAAGGATATGCCAAATGCAAAGACGATGATATGTTGAAGGAAATATCAATTTAATTGCTTTATCCATTGCAGGATCTTGGTCAGTAACAATTGCCCCGGGATGCCTTCCATCCATGCATTTCAAAAATATTTCAAAAAGCCACACAAACGATTCTGTCTTCTCATTACACAAAAATGCACATCCAAATGTAATTGTTTGCCTGTGATGGTTTACGCCGGTGAATGGGGCAAAAACAAGTGCATATTTATTTGTATTATATGTTGTATAAAAAATGATCACATCTGAGTAAAGCTGATAATTTTTTCTTGCAATCCCATCTGCCCAAAAACAATGCTTTAATCTACCCTCATCATCTACTTCATAGCAATAAAAAAGGAGTCATTCATCTCTTTCATTTCCTCGAAATGTTCCATCAATAATTGGGCATCAATTTCCTTTATCTCTTTTTATATTTTGTCTGCACATTTCTAATATCTTTCTCTGTACAACCAATATTTTCAGTCCCACCTGCTTCAATTTCTAGCACAGACATTAGTTGAGAAGTTTTTATGTTAGCCTCTCCGAATTGGTCAATCAAATTTTGGTGCACACTTGTAACATGCTTATGTGACCTGAGAAATTGAATTTTTGATGGTGTAAGGAGTGCATGACTATGTCTCTTCTTCGAAAAACATGACATTCCATGTGCCCTCTTTATTCTTAGTTACCCTGATGCGTGCTTGACAACCTTCTCTTATTATAGGATGAGTTCTCTTTTTTCCTTTGTCAGGTATTTCTCTTTTTCGCTCATCTTCTCTGAAATGTCCTTCTTTAGAACACACGAAGACTTGCGACCATAACTCTTTTGTTCTCCTATGATAATTTATACTATGTTTACGTATACCCAAACCGGCCATTTTTGAATAACTACTGTATAAGTCGAGTGCATCGTCCAAACAATCAAATTGCATTCCAACCTTCGATTTGAACTCATCTTCTACAATAGGATAAACTGTTGTAATATGTTGGCTTATTTCTTCTTCCTCGTATGCTTTATCTTGAAGCTTGTCCATTCTTAAAAAAATATAAAATTTATAAAAACTAAGAATATTTTTAATTAAAATAGACGCAATAAACATGCTTTAGTTAAGTCAAAGTATTTTTAAAGGCTTAACTCTAACCTGATTCTCGTATTCTGAAAGATGTAATTCTGCCAACCTCGACTCCTTGTGACCTGAAAATATAAATTTAACGTTAAATATAAATATATGCCACGGAAGCCCGTTAAAAAATTTTAAATTCAATATTAAAAACTAGCCCGTTTAAAATTGCACTATACCCTTGTTTTTGCTGTCATTTTTTTAGTTTGAAAACATAAGCATAAAATTGGTTAGACTTGTGCAGAAAATATTTGTATATTTTATAACCAATTATGGTTAAGATTATCTCTTAACGAATTTTTTATATATTTTATTTGTATTTATTTATTTAATTTCAGGTTAAGCAAATTATGCGTTATTTGACTTGGGGCCCGCACCACAAAAACTGTAAAAAGTGTATATTCCGAGGGTTTAAATTTGGGTTTACAAATTTAGGGCTAATGGTTATGAGATTTATCGATTTACCAACCATTGCGGATTAATGAAACAAAAATGGTAAAATATCTTTTGTTAAAAAGGTGAAATTTTCAGTTAAATTAACAAAACAAACTTTAAGAATAAACAGTATCGTGCCGTATTATAGGTTAAACTATGGGTCATTATTATAAAACTCATCTCTATTGCAACCATAATCTTGAAACTTGTAATTAACAAAGTCTCGATTTGATAAGATTACTATATTTGGACTTTTTATTTATTTCCTAGTTTAACTCCATTTCAGCATAGTTTGGTGGCCTAAAAATTTTGTATTTTAGGAAGGGGAAGTTAGTTTTGATAACTGTAATTTTTATTCCACTTTATATATATGATACCATGAAATTTAACCATATATGTACCAACAATTTAACTAATGACAAAATGTTGAAAACTTGGTTATGGCAGAATCTAATTCTACAAATAATGTTTTTGATTGACGTAGATGAGTGCTTATGGATTTAATTTTTACTCAATTTATTTCAAATGTGAACTCCTCAACAATGCATTTCTTTAATTAATCTTCAAAAAATATGTGTTTGTGTAAAACTCAGGCTTTTCATATGGCGATTTTTGTTTTAGTTCGGTCTCAACCCGGATTAAATTGCATGCCTGACCATTTTTGCTATGTGGTTATGTATTATATATATGTGTGAACCACGACCTTAGTCTTTACCAGTGCTCAATGCCTCTTGGCTCAACACTATTCCATCCTGACTCTTATTTTTTGTTTTATTTGAGCCGATTCTAGTTAGATTTAGGATTGTGTCTCTCGCAAGTCTGCATTGCTTTTCACGTATTTAAAACCCTTTTGGTTGACCCTAGCCCCACAAAACCCATGACGTGGTTCTCAAGATATAAACTGTAAGCTCCTCCATTCACATAACTTCAATACACACACAACTACAACAAAACACGTTTAGCATACTTTATGTGCTCCAACATGAGTTGGAGGATTCTTTGGCTTAAACAAGCCTTATAGAAGGTTGCTAGTTAATAACCCAAAATTAACTACCTTGCACGAAAAGTTATTTAAATAATATGACATCGATTAACACTCAACACACCTCATGCCAAACAAAGTCTTAATCAACATCTGATCTTATTACATATCATAGCCTCAAGCCCATGTAGGGGATCATATTATATTTAGATGACATTCCCTAAATTACATAATCACTTAGCTCATAAAAAAATTAACATAGCGGCTAGTACCCCACCCACTTGATCCTTCTGCATTGCTGACCACCACAAACTAAAACTTACCGACATAAATAAGAAAATATTAGTAATCAAACAAGTTGATTACTACTCTAAAACTAACTAATGATATTATTAAAAAAGGTAGATATGCCCCCAGTACCCACAAAGGAAGTCTAAAACATTAAACATAGGCCAAAATTACTCAATGGCCATACAATATAATCATACATAATACGCGAGCATCCTCAACAACACCACGTGTAGCCCCTGATAACTTAACGAACATTACAACAAAAAGACACATATGCGAGGAACTTTTTAGTTGCATAAAGCTAACTAATTGTTGCAAAAAGATCTACTCGTGACGAGAAGGTTGTGATTACAAGCCATTGAAAATTATGTGGTTGCAAATAGTTTATGCGGGAGGAAATTGGCTCGTAGCAAAAATATCATCTGCGACAAAACATTTCATTGCATAAAAAATATTTGCGACGACGTGTCATCGCAAGTATTTTTTGCAAGGAAAATTATCATCGCATTTAACTTCTGCAAGGACTCCTCGATGGATAAGTGAAGGCTAAGATTTTTTTTACCACAAAAATTTTGGTCGCATTTGCCGCATATAACACACATGCAACTAAGAAATTTGTTGTATATAATTTTATGCAACGAGAATGTTGATCGCATATAATGTAAACATTGGACAACCCTTGTGCGGCCATATTAAGTCCTTGCAAATGCTATTTTTGTAACATTTTTTATTATAAATATCAATGCTTGTCACAACATACGTTTGATAGACAATATTCCCCATTCAATTACTGAATTTCACAATTTCTTATGTCAAAGACATCATAATTAAACAATATTCAACCAAAAGGAAAGTAACTAATAATATACTTAAAGATCAAAAAAAGTTTGATGCCTCCATAAAGAACATAGTTAAATAGTTCAAACTTGCATATACTGCAAAGTCTTTGGCATTCAAAATAAACTTAAAGTAAAAAAGATTATTGTAGGATCTTCATTAGATATTGGGACAAGATCGAACTCTCTCGATCTTGAGAGGGTGCTAATCTAGCCTCATCAAGTCTTTGAGTTGCTCTTTCTGGAAACAACTTAACTCATAATAAATTCTATAAGTGGAAAACAAAATGAATTTACCAGTTTTTTTATCCTAACGAT
>JAURVB010005662.1:0-10185 GCA_033002965.1 Piper betle
TAACATACATGATACAGATATGTATACATATAGGGCCTATGTATACATACAGATAAACACATATAAGGAAATCTGTCACACATACACAATTTTGAAGTTTTCTAAGTTCCTGTGGGTAATGAAATACTCATTTGCTAGCTTGTTGTTTTATCGGTACTTATCCAGACTGGTAATCAAATTTATTTGATTACTGATGTGGTTTTTCTATTACATGTAGGTGAGCTTCCCTGGCATGGTGGATGGACCAGGTGACTTAGTGGCATGGTGGCGAAGGCCCTGTTCTATGTTGTGTGTTTTGGGCTTTGTATTTTGTGACGGGTATGTGCCCTAACTATGTGAACCATGATGGTTGTGCTAGCATCTTTTATCCTTATATTTTAGTGTAGAGCTACAATACTTTGGGGCAAGGCTAACCATCGTCTATAGGGTATATAAGCCCAGAGTCTAGGAACATGGCAAGGAGCTAAATTAAGTACACGAAACATATTTGGCTATAACTGTTTCTGTATTAGAGTAACGTGGGTGATGAAGCTTACTGTTCACACCACTTAAAGACCCACGCGAAGTCCGGGTATTAGGGTTTGATGCCCTGATACTTGATGATGCTATATAATGTCTTCAACTCTTTAATTATTACTTGCGTAGAGTATGTGGGACATGTAACCACAACCGTTGTTTAAATATTTGTATCATCTTCATGTAATGAATAAAAAGACCTAAGCCAATCACTTAAAACTAAATAGTAAGAATATGATGTATGCAACAACATACAACCTCATAACTATAGCAGGTGTGTGCTTCTTTTACAGTTGGGAGTGATCATCGCATTTTTAAAGTCACCGATCATAGTTATCGGGGAGGTTATGCCTCTGTTATAGCTAGGGGTATTCATTTACGATTCCTTTAAGTCTATGATCCACCTTTGTAGTACGAACTTTGGACGCATTCTATCAAAACCAAGCCTGGTGTCTATCTTAAGCCTAAATGGAGAGTTGAGATCTCTTTCCATAAAGTCTAGACACAATAGCCTAACAAGGAGCTTCTAATTTACAATATCATGATTTGGCCCTTCCCTTCGAGCTGAATTGGGGTGTTACAACTTGGTATCAGAGCTTACCTCTTGAGCTAGTAATGTGGCACATTTTTGAAATGTAAGTGTTGTACACATTTGCTATATGTTGTATGATATGTTGTATGCCGGTATGTTGTACGTGGTTGTTCTGTTTAAGACCACCACCCACCACCCTTAGCTTAGCCGGCACATATGTCTTTGTGTTTGTTTTCGTTAACCTCCTTTTTGGTGGTTCTAGTGGTCATTTTATATGTGGTAGCTTGCGATCCTTAGTTTGTATGCTGTTTATGTTAGTTAGTCTGTGGTTAGTATCAGTGGTAAGATAGTCTACGTAGATGGTAGGAGGACACGCAGGTAGACTACCGCTGTGCTGTAGGCCTTCCCCTGGGACGCGATCCCCATCACCTGTAAATAGCTGGTGGTGGATTGCTAGATAGAACTGATTAGGATCCTATGAGAGGAGCACAAGCCCTGAGGAGAGCAGATGGGAGCCATGGAGGACCAGCAATGGTCCAGCGAGGAGATAACCCGCTATTGGATATAGTTTGGGATATGGCCATGACTGTGGCTAGATTGTTAAAGAGGCCAACATGGAAGAGACACTTCCTGATGCCTTTGAGCTGGAGTGAGTACAGCCATTGCCACCACCGCTAGCTCATCCCTATATTCCACAGTGCAGCCGGCTATAGGGCTATGTGATATCCCAGCTCTGGGAACGCCAATGTGAGTTCCACTCCCCAAACAGACTGGTAGTGAGGCAAAGATGGCTAGACCTTCTCATTTTGTTATTGGATAGGGCTTAGGCAGTCCGGGCCCTGAGTAGCCCCATCACCCTAGGGAGTGGTGGGATGTTGAGTTCTTCCTGAAGAATGAGGGTTAACTGTTCTATGGGATGCCTCAATGCTGATACACCTAGGGTGTCCCCCAGAGCTATGGGTTCATGTAGCCACTGAGGCTATGTAGACCATGGGCAAACTCTTGTGGGACTCTACCCACATAGCCTTTTTGGAGGGCAGGACCCTCAAGCAAATTACATGGGACAAGTTTAGGGAGGTCTCCTATGCCCAGTACTTCTCCGCCATAGTCGGGGCAAAGAAGAAGATAGAGTTCCTGCCTTTGAAGTAACAGGAGGGTATGTCCATAGTGGAGTACCAGTCTAGGTTCCTAATGCTGGAGATGTTTACCCCATGGTATCTTCTCATCAGAGAGGGAGAGGGCTACCTAGTTTGTATTGGGATTGTGCATCAGTTTGTGAGTGGTTGTGGTGACATTCTCTTGTGCGACTCTTGAAGAGGCCATCATGAGGGCACTACAGTGTGCGCATGCCCATGACTTGCACCATCAGGCCTAGGGAACCTCATCGTCTGGCAAAAAGGGGTAGAAGAACAAGGCATATTCTCAACAAGGCCCATAACCACAGAGATAGAGGATAGGTGGTGGAGTGACAACGTATGCAATCGAGGGGTAGTATGTGCAGAGGTTCCCCCATCAAACACAGACCTTCCAGGGACAGCGAGGTGATTTCTAGGAATACACTATTTAGAGTGCCAGAGGTGCCATCAGAGTGCCTACAAGAGAGCCACTGGCACATGATTTGCATGTGGAGAAATGGGGCACTGTGCAGCTGAGTGCCTGAGGCAGCCACTTCAGTAATATTGACCCCAATAGCAGAAGCACTAGCAAGGACTATTTGCATTGCCGCGGCAGTTACTTCTCGCCGCACTACCTACCCAGCCTCAGGGGTAGCGGGGGAGAGGCGACCAGCAACAACAGGTGCAGGACTGCAATAGCACCACTAGAGCCAAAGAGGCCGATAGGGCCAAAGGGGTCTAGGTCAGGGTCAGTAGAGGCAGGCTGGCCTAGCTACATTAGACATTGGGCAGGCACCAGCACAGGATGTGGCACAGGCTAAGAGGCAAATACATTGTGGTAGGCCAAAACAGCTGGGTAGGATGTATGTTGTAGATGCAGAGGAGGCGATTTAGGATGTAGCTATCATCATAGGTAGTCATCCTATCTACTCCGCACCTGCAGTTGTGTTGTTTGAATCTAGTAGCCAAGATATTTATCGATAGGATCAGTTTGTTGGTAGAAGACTTAGGCTATTACTTGGTTGTGTCAACTCATGCTGGAGCCGTACACACCACCAATGAGTGTGGGTAGGGTATTACTGTCGTTATCCAGCAGTGCATCCTTTTCACTTATTTGATAATTTTGCCAATGCAGGAGTTTAATGCAATATTGAGCATGGATTGGACGATATGCGAGTAGGCAAAACTATGAAATCAGTGACTAGGATGTGTTGTTAGATAACCACAGCGGCACCCTACACACACTCATTGGTGGTGTGTATGGCTCTGGTAGGAGTCAACACAACCAAGTCATAGCCTAAATCCTCTACAGACAAACCAATATTATTGACAAATGTCTTGGCAATGAATGTATGCGTACTACCAGATTCGAATAACATAGTTGTAGGTGTAGAGTGGATAGGAAGAGTACATGTGATGACAGCTGCATCTTGAATCACCTCTTCTACACCCCTACATACATCTTGTCGTGCTGGTCTGGTCTATCACCCTGTGTCTGACCCTCAACCTGTGCCACATTCTGTGTCGGTGCCTGCCCGATGTACAAAGTAGCTAGGCCAGCCACCTCTGCTAATCTGGCCTCGACCGGTTTGGCCCTGTTAGCCTCTCTAGCTCTGGTGGCCCAGCTGTGGTCCTTGCGCTCACTACTACTGGTAACCTATCCCTCATTGCTTATGAGGTTGAGTTGGTGGTGTAGCGAGAAGTGGCCACCGTAATGGTGCAGGTAGTCCTTGCTGCTGCTGGGGCCAGTACTGTTGATGTGGCTACTTTGGGCACTCAGATGCATGGTGGCCCATGTCTCCAGATGGAAAGCATGCGCTAGTAGCTCTCTTGCAGGTGCTCTGATTGCTTCTTTGGCACTCAGGGCATACATGGTACTCCTGGAAATCACCCTACTCTCCCTGGAAGGTTTGTGTCTGCTAGGGGAACCTCTGCACATACTACCCCTCGGCTGCGTACAACATCACTCTACCACACTCTACCACCTGTCCTCTATCCCTGGGCTATGTGCCCCACTGATCTTGTGCCTTGTTCTTTTTCCCCTTATTGCCAGACGGTGCGGTGACCTTGGCTTGATGCTGCGAGTCAGCATGGTTGCACTTTAATGCCCTCATGATGGCCTTTGCAAGAGTCGCATAGGAAAATGTCGCCACAACCATTCACAAACTGATGCGCAATCTTGATACAAATAGGCAGTCCTCTCCCTTTCTGATGAGAATCTACCCAAGGCAAACCTCTTTAGCATAAGGAACTTGGACTAGTACTTTCCTACGGACATACACTTCTACTGCCTCAAAGATAGGAACTTCATCTTCTTCTTCACCTTGACAATGGCAGAGAAGTAATGGGAGTAGAAGACCTCCCTAAACTCATCCCATGTAATTTGCTCGAGGGTCGTGCCCTCCAGAAATGTTGTTTGCAAAGAGTCCCACCAAAGTCTATCCATGCTCTGCATAGCCCCAGTGGCTATGCTCACCCATAGCTCTGGTGGAAACCCTAACTATGTCATCACTGATCTAGATGTGTCAATCTACTCCAATGTGATCTCAAGATTCGTACTCCTATAAAACAAATAACTACCACTCTTTAGGAAGCACTCAACATCCCAATGCTCCCTGGTGTGTAGGGCTGCTTAGGGCCCTGACTACCTAAGCCCTTTCCAACAACAAAATAATGAGGTCTAGTCATCTCCGCCTCACACCTAGTCTGTCTGGGGAGTGAAACTTCCACTAGCATCCCCAGGGCTAGGATCTTATATAGCCCTACAGCCGGATGCATTGGTGGAAAATGGGGATATTGAGCTGGTAGCGGTGGCTATGGTGGTACTCGCTCCAGCTCAGAGGCCAACAACTAGATTATCTCCTCACAGGACCGCTGCTGGTCCTCCATGGCTCCAATCTGCTCTACCCTCATGACCTACTGCTCCTCTCACAAGGCCCACCATGACCAACTCTATCTGGGGATCTGCCACTTGCTCTTGCACTGCATCACGGGAAGGACTGCAACCCAGTGGCGCTCTACCTCGGCGTCCTCATGCCATCTGCTCAAACTATCTAACCACTGACACTAAGCGCAAACTACCTAACACAGAGGGCTTATAAACTTTGGCACACAAACTGCCATGCACAAACTGATAGCTAGAAACACCAAAAAGGAGGTTAGTGAAAAGACAAACAAAGACATACCTGCCAGCTAGGCTATGGATCAGCATCTGGTGGTGGGGCGGGTCTTTGAACAGAACAACCGCATACAACATATCACACCGGCATATCACATAACATATGGCAATCACGTACAACACATGCATTCCGAACGTGTGCCACCTTAATAGTCCAAAAGGTTGGCTCTGTTACCAAGTTGTAACACCCCAATTTGGCCCCCCAAGGGAAAGACTGAATCATGATATTATAACTTGGAACATACTCGTTGGGCTATCGCGTACAGACTTTATGGAAGTGAATCACAACCTCCATGGAGGCTTAAGACGGACACCAGGCTCAATTTTTATAGAATGTGTGTAGAGTTTTTACTACAAAGGCAAATCTTAGTCTTAATGGAATCTCATATGAACACCCATAGTCATAATAGAGGTAGAACCTCCGCTACGACTATGAGCGGTGACTTTAAAAATGTGATGACCACTCCACATTGTAGAAGAAGTACACCCCCGCTATAGTTTTGAGGTTGCATGTTATTGCGTGTATCATATTCTTACTACTTAGTTTAAGTGATTGACTTAGGTCTTCTTATTAGTTAAATGGTGAGGGAAGGGATGGGTTTTATAAAAAAAGGGTGGTTGGCTTGGTTATGTCATAGATATGTGTGTCATACCTAAAGAAGTATGGATTGGATTAGGAGGTATGGGTTGACTTGGTAATGTCATAGATGTATGGATTGGATAAGGAAGTATGGGTTGGCTTTGTGATATCATAGGTAAGGGTGCCACACCTAAAGAGGTATGGGCTGGATAAGGCAAAGCTGTATGGGTTAGGTTAGCTAAAGAGGAATGGGCTAGGTTAGCTAAAGAGGTATGGGTTGGATTAGCCAAAAACCCAAAAACTTAGGGTTTTTATGTTAAAGCAATCGGGCCTACCTCAGGAATTGCAATGCAGGTCCAAATAGGGGTTACGACGGTTTGAAAGGTTATCAAACACACGACAAGCATATACAAGACACGGGAGGGACACGGTCGTACCATCTGACTATATACGATTAGATGGGACTAAACATGAAATACGTAAATTGATAAGACCTTTAGCTTGTTGTCACACGTAGTCTTCTACTTTATATATACCACTAGTTTGACTTCATACTTATTTAAAGAATTCTTTAGTATTGTACCATTACAAAAATCATGAAATTTGTGTAAGTAGAATTTAATTAGAGTCATAGAGATGTCATGAGTTATGTCACATTAATTGACCATACCACATGGTAGGTAGTGTTTATTAATTCTACATGCCTTCATGTACACTTCTTTAATTCCTTCTACTAAGATTCATTGTCTTTTCATTTCCTTATCTTCTTATTTTTCTATGAAAAACTTTGTCTTTATAAACACATCTTTCTACCTTGAATTCCAAATCATATTTTTATCATCCTTCCACCTTTTATTGAATTTTTCTAACATTGTCGTCTACCGGAGTTTGCCGGAAATTGCCATCAAAGTTGGTTGCACGTCCTAGTACCCGTATGTTAGCTTACTTTGAGGTACATCCGTCATTGAGTCTCTGTGATCTTGAACCTTGATGTTGTATGCCTAGAGTTTGGTTAAATCTTCTATTTTGGTAACTCTTACACTATTCTTTTGTTATTGTTCTTTTTCATTCATTGATGTCATATTTTTATTCATCTATTGTAATCTACAAAAATATATAACAATTAATTTAAATTAATCTTGTCTCGTTTGATCTTGCATTCTCATGTATGCATTATATAGATTGTGTTAAATGTTGAGTTGGGTTCTTTTATTCGTCGTGTGGTTCGGGCTCGCCGATAGATTGCTTGGAACTTCGAGACATGGCCCATATAGGACTCGTTACTTATTTTTCACTTATCTGATGGTTGGTCTGTATAGGACTCATTACTTATTTTCCATAGATGAGTTAAATGGTGGTTTTATCACAATCGACTTAATTCAGCCCATTTAGACGTTGTGTTTCATAACCCTCATGGATGTGATGCTTAGAGTTGTTTTGAAAATTAGAAGATCAATGGCATGTTGTTTTCTTTTTGGAGGCCTCATTTTTATATTATGTTTTTGCAATTTTGAGAGTGGGGAGATTTTTGCGATTTTGACCTGTTGAGGAGCCCAATTATTTCATTTTTGATGGGAACGACACAACACTTTATTTTTCTTCTTCTTGCATTATTTTTACACCTACATCTATGTGCTTCTCACACTTGTAGAGCGCGGAAGATACGGGTACCGTATTCAGCGGTGTTTGTCATGACTATAGTGTACTTCATTGCCTTCAGAGCTCAGAGGAGAGGAGCATGGTGGAATTGGAGAGGATAGGAGAAAGGGTGTTACCCAATCAGCTATGGGTCGCACACAGATGTAGTTTCCTTTGGGTGTTGTGTGATTCTTCTCGTGGTTTACTATTTTCTTCTTATTTTACTTTAATATGAACTGTTGAGTTCATATCCCAATTTAATATTATAGTTATTTTATTTTGCACACTGGTAAAATTTTAAATTATTTGTTATTGATGTTCTTTTTACTTTTTAATATTTATATTGGTGCTGTGCTTAAAGTATCGATGGCAAATATAGGGGGATGCTAAAGTCTTCACACATACACATACTCCCGTCGCGTTCTTGTCGTGTTATTTTATTATGCTATCTATTTTATTTTTGTCATCAAACATATTTACTCTTGGCTTAGTATACTGATGTAATAACCCCATATTTTGGGAACTTATATTTTTAATAATTTATAATATTTTAAATAATGTTTATATTTCCTTTGTCTTTCTTTCGTTTGTTGCAGTTGTGGGTAGTGGTTGTCAAAGATGCCAACTAAGTTTAGAACTTAAGGGTCGTTGTGGGCGTTGTCTTCCTTATAAAAAAGTTAAGAGATAGCAATAGTAAATAATATAACATTTCGGTTTGGTTCAAGGATGAACCAGGAATGGGATGTTATAGAATGGTATAAGAGCTATGTCTTACTTGATTGGAATGGAAGATTTCTTTGAAAATATGTGTATGCAAGGTGATCCTTAGTTTCTGCTAGCGCGTATGTTCTTGTTTGTATTTTTTGTTGTTATGCGCTTATCTTTCGTTTGGAATGGTCTTAGGAGGAGGTTGATAGATATGGTGATCAGGACTCGCATGACTCTTTTTAGAGATTTGACACCACCTAAAGTTTTGAGTCCAGGGAGGCTTGTAACACCCCAATTTCAGTTCACCTAAGAACCGAATCAGAAATGTTACGATCGAGTAGAGTCAAGTTTAAAGTTGTTGATCGGTAAGACTTGATCAATAAAATAACTATACTGTGCTCAAGTGTGTGTAGTGTATCATAGACGGTGGTAGTGCAATGGTCGGTGGTTCGGCAACATAAATGGTGGTAGTGCTATTCGGTTGGTGGTAATGCATCATAGTCGGTGGTTGTGCTACTCGGATGATGGTTGTGCAACTGGACTGCTGTTGTGCAACTCGAACGGTGGCTGTGCTATCCAGGTACTACATCCTTATCTAGTTCATGTACATCATGAACCCATTACTATCTCTGGCATGCTTATCTCCATGTGTCTATCTCCCTAGAGGTAGTTGCTATTAACTCAGCTCAAGTTATCCAACCATGCGTGTTTGATCCGGAGGAATCTGGATCATAGTGGTGACACGTACGATGGAAAGATAATGTTGAGCTCACACTGGTCTCCTCAAAAGTAGCTAGTAATAATTTTGCTCAAGTTTTTCAACCATGTGTGTCTGATCCATAGGGATACGGATCATGGTGGCGACATGTACGATGCAAACAAATGCAAAGCCTACACTTATCTCATGGAATTTGGAGTGACTACTCCCATAAGAGCTGACTAACTCTCAATAGAAATCACTGATCTAGCCTTGGCAGATGGAGTGAAATCTGGTCAACCTTCTAAATCCGTGATTAAAGGTAATCTCGTTCATCCTTGGTGTGTTCATGACATACACTAGTGGAAGAGGGAGGCGGTGATGTGTCCATGAGACAATAGATCCACCTCGCTACTGATCCTCATCCACTGCTATCTCCTAGAAGTGGTCCATCACAAGTCACCTATCCAAACTCTCATATGTGCTCCAAGTGTTCCAAGTGCTTAAGTGGACCTGCTATTATAGTCACATGCTCCATCCACAAGGATCTATCTGAAAGTTAATGTTCCCCATGTAGACCTCGAACTATGCCTAATAGATTTGGCTAAGGCACTCGATGGTCAATGCTCATGTGTCACATAACTATGTGAGTATCTCCATACTTTAAGCTCCCCAATGGTGTCATCTCTTATGACTCTGTCTCACAATGTGCACCAAGTCCAAAGGAAGGGCTGAGGTGATGACATACGAAAGACGGACAAGTGCTACAATGTGGTTGCCAAAGTTCTAGGTACTCCCGGTCACCATCCAACTCAAACTCAGCTAACTGAGCATATGGACGCTCTTACATGATCCAAATCTCTGGCACGGTAAAAGGAAAGGCATGTCTCTAAGCTTATCATGATAATCTAGTTAGCTCCCTACTGGTTTCTACTAAACCATGATCTTATAACTTCTATAACTGTTAACACCGAAACATGCACTGTTCAGGTCTGACTGAGCACACGATCTGAAATCGTAAGAAAAGACCAAAGGAAATACCTATCAACTTGGCTAAGGACAACTGCACACACTTTGCTCAAAACAAAAGTCTTTCATCTCATTCGACCAAGAGATGGCTTTGATACCAAACCGTAACACCCCGATTTCAGTTCACCAAAAACCGAATTAGAAATGTTATGATTGAGTTGAATCATGTTTAAAGTTGTTTATTAAGATAGA
>JAURVB010005663.1:0-39643 GCA_033002965.1 Piper betle
TAGGAGACCCATCAAGAGTACTTCCACTCTTGATATATCGAAATAATGTCATGTACAAGCTGCCATACTTTTCCCTTTTTTCAATGATAAGTGCACCCTTGGATAACGTCCATACTCCTCTAGCAAATTGAGAACTATGGCCAATATCATCCAACTTGCCCAAAGACAATATATTTTCCTTCAAGCTTGGAATATGTCTCACATTCTTCAAAAATAATTTATAACCCAAACTAGTCACATATGCACATCTCCCATGCCAACAACATGTGATGTGTTACCATTTCCCATCTTCACAATTCCCAAATTTTCTGATTTATAGGTAGTGAAGAGCTCTCTACATGATGTTGCATGAAAGGAAGCTCTAGAATCTACAATCCAACTTGAATTATCCATCTTACGAAAGCACTCATCATTACAAGAAGTAAAAGTACTAAGTCATTTCCATAATTCATAGAATTGACTTCATCATTTTGTTGTTCTTGGTCCTTTTCCTTGTCATGTTGCATATCCCTTGTTAATTTTTTGCAATACCTTTTTATGTGACCATCCTTGTTACAATAGAAGCACCTTATCACCTTTCTTCCATTATTTGTCTGCTTGAACCCACTCTTGCTCTCCTCAGAAACCAAGGCTTGCCCCCGTGAGGAAGAAGTTGATATTGGTGACTTTCTTCTTAGCTCCTCTGACAAGAGTGATGTGGTAATAGAGTTTAAAGTAAGTCCAGAAACATGGCTCAAACTCATAATTAAATTATCCCACGAGTCTGGCATTGAACAGAGAAGTAAGGTGGCTTGTTCTTCATCACCTTACAGTTCCCAACAGGTCATTCATCAAGCTGTTAAACACATTTAAGTGTTCATGAATAGAAGTTTCATCCTTCATCTTCAAATTATATAATTGCCTCCTTAGAAAAATCTTACTTACTTAGGACTTGTCTATCATATATTCTGTGAAGATTATCCTACAATGCCTTTGCCGTTGTATCAGTAGTATGTACATTGAATAACACCTTATCATCCAAGGCCAATAAAATATCAGCCTTAGCAATCTCATCTTTTTCAATAAATTGTGCATTTGTCATACCTTCTGGTTTCTGATCCTTGCCTTTAAGAGCAACAACACAACCATCTTTCACCAATATGACATGAATCTTCACCTTCCACATAGAAAAATTACTTCCATCAAATTTAGGAAGTAGAAATTTGGTTGTACTCTTCTCGACCATCTTGTCAAAAGCAAACAAGAAGTTTAATCTTCTCCACGAACCTCTACAGGCGGACGAACCTGCTCTGATAACGAACCTCGACAGGCGGACGAACCTGCTCTAATACCACTTGTTAGGATTGTAACACACAAAATCCCTAAACTCCTTGATATGCTTTGACAAGTAATGAACAAGAGTTAATAAATACACAATAATTTAATATGGAACCTCAAAATATAAGGGAAATCACAAACCAACAACTATAATTAAATAATAGGCACACGCACTTCGGGCAAAACCAATACATCAAATTACTCCAATTGGGATATACATCCAATTGGAAACACTCACCTCTAACTGGAACACACTCCAAATAGGAATACACTTCAGTTATACTCTCTTCAGTTCTATTTCACTCACAATACAACTAAATATATACAGGAAAAGAAAACCGGCCTCGTAGATACCAAGAGCCAAATACTAAATACTCATCATCTTCAACAATTCTTCTCGAATTCCTTGTACCTCTTGGAATAACTCCACGACTTTACGATTCCCTATATAGTTGCATGTCTCACATTCATCGTATGATGAGGGACCCCAACAGAGAGCAGATGCTGGGTTTGTACCTCTAGATCATTCATCGTATGCTGGGTTTGTACATGGGAAATACCTCTAGATCATGTTTGCTTAAGTTTTTTCTTTTTGGGAATCTCACATCAAGTCCATTTTTTAGTTTGTCGTCGGTACGGCACACGAGTTTTATTTTGGTTGTGACTCTACTAGAACTCTATTTCTTTACATTCGACGTGATCTTGCTCTTAAATGAATTAATTTGACTCGATTACAAAAAATTTGTTTCAATTTGCCTTCTAATTATTTTACAAAATTATTTTTGATATATTATTTTAAAAAAATATGATTTTGCGTTGAAGGTTTTTTTAATTAAGGTCTACCACATGTCCTCTAACAATTTTATAATTTTATCTTCCATTTTTATTGATAAAAGTAACTTAAATTACAATTTCCCCCTTTTATTATTATAATTAAAAGTAAAAAAACTAAATCCATTAAAATTGGATCCTATTTTAAGTTTAACAATTATTAAATAAGTAAAATTTATGAAATTGATAAATTAATGATTATCAACTAATTATTATTATATTAATATTTTAAAAAGATATAATATATATATATATATATTAAAAAAATTAATATAATTCTTCATCAAGGGTAAGGTACTTAAACCATCTTAAAAAAAGCACCCTTAAATTGTAAATAACAAGTCTGCCACCCTTGGATCATAAATAGTACATTGATTAAGCCACCTATGCTTTTAATAAGACCAATCCCAATCCTTCACTCATGTTAACAGGTTAATTTCAAAACTTTATGACCCACAAGGAATCTTTTGATGATGCTTACCCACCTTTGGTATAAGTTTGTTACTAGTTGCAGTTCTATAACAATATCAAATAGAGTTACTTTCAGCAGGACCAACCCCGATACTTCACTCATGTGTGTTGGCTTTGTCCCACATCGGTCGTATAGGTTATTGGTGACTTGTATATAGGCTAATGAGAAAGCCTTATTCCTTGAGTTAGCTTTTGGATTAAGAGAGGCCTGTGACACCTATTGCGAGTTTCCTTTAGTTGTTTAAAGTCCTTTTTGGGGGTCCAACAGTAGTTTCGGAGCTTAGGTGGGGCCCAAAGGGCCCAACAAGTGGTATCAGAGCTAAGTTCGAGCTGGGTTTGCCTACGCCGATTGTTGTTGTTTCCTTCATGGGTTCCACCTAATGATTTGAAGAGGAGTTTTCAGGTGGGTGCCATCTGATTTAAGGGGAGTGTGTCAGACGATGATGGTTTCGGGCCACACCTGATGTGTAAAGGGGAGTTGTTAGGTTTGTCCCACATCGGTCGTAGAGGTTGTTGGTGACTTGTATATAGGCTAATGAGAAAACCTTATTCCTTTAGCTAGCTTTTGGATTAAGAGATGTAACACCCCGTTCCGGTTCACCCCTGAACCGACCCGGATGTGTCACCGGCGACCGAACTGTTCACTAATCTACTTGATTCGGTTAAGCCGACCCGGATCTACTCTCGGCGTCTAAGGACGGTGATGCAACATGCACAACATGAATGAGATGTTTGGGTTCTAACGTGGTCCTATATACATGCCATGACGTGCAAGCAAAAACAAGACAAAACAATATATGAGAAACCAAAAGAAAATATATACTACTATGGAAAAACGGACAGAACTTCCTCTAAAAGTGCAATAAGGGCCAACCTATCCACAACAAGGGTATATAAATATTTTATCAAAATACGATAAAACATAACAATCTACCATGACATTCAATCATTATCTCATTTGTTTTCACCTGAGCCGAGTCTGAACTCCAAGGCTCCCTACTCATTCAGATTCATCCATTCATTTCATAATAAACAATTCATCCAAACAAACACATCAAAATTATCATTCACGTAGCAATAACACATCATCATTATAGATTACACGCGGAAGGTACATGTGTGCGCGGTTCTGTGTTGCTCCTCCGCAGTCCCGACAGCTTTCATCCCTCGTATTTCTCACCTATATATATATATAGAAAAAACATCAGTAATGAGTGTTACCGGCCCGAAAAAAATAACTAATATCAATCTGGCACAGAAGAGCAAACTCTCCTATTGAATAAAAACCATATACTTCCTCAAGAACTCTCATCAGGGCACATATGGGAGCCGTCGCCATCGGGCCGTCACCCTCGGGTCGACAGCGTCCCCTTTCTTTCTCATTCTCATACCTTGGCCATTTCTCTATCGCTTCTCGCATCAAATCTCATTCCTTTTCGCCCTCTACACCTTCCATATTACTCCTGGCCTTGAGCACGAAGGCCGAGCACTCTCATGCAGTCGCCTTTAGTACCCTTTGAACCACAAGTCTAGACATGCGCTGCATTGCAGTACCTGTAAACCTCCACACTTCTCCGGGTTTGAGAAACTCAAAGGTGGAGTTGTCCGGATCCTTCGGGAACGAAGTGGGTTCTCCCCAGCTCCAGAGCCCGCTCTTCCGAGCACACGCCCTATCTGAAGGCGTGGCCGTCAGTAACCCTCATTCCATCTCTCACTGAAAATGCAAAAACTATACATATATAGGCCTGGGTTGGGATTTCTACAATAGGCCCGAAGGCAACTTGTGGTGGATCTTAATTTCAAAAACTGACTCGAAGGATCTCATCCTCGAGGGTTATTAATCCGAACAAAACTGTTGGCTAAATGGCCCGAGTCAAGTGGGATCCGATAAAATGCCACTTAACTTGTCCTGTATATGATAAATCAAATACACAATAGAATAGCGTCAATCAGAGAACAAGTCCTAAACGGACCTGGTAGAAGCTCCAAACGGGTCCACGCACCTAGGCGGCGAGCTCCTACACCGTACCTACACAATCAAGCTAAATGCTAACGCCCGCATGATGAATCACACATCCTATAGCATGCACACACAATCAACACAATCACGCATCAATCATCACACATTCATCCTAAGTCAATTCTAGTGAGTTTTCAATCTACGTTTCATGAAATCAGGGTAATTAATTAGTTCACCTAATTAATTCCTTACTTTTCCATTTTAACACTCATCAATCAACCAATTTCATAATTTTTATTAAATTACACACAAACATACTGACACGTCAAAAACACGAAAATTCATCTAATTATCTAGTCTAGCATGCTTCCCTAATAATTATAAAATTTAAGAATTTACGTCGGAGTAATTTATACCTCGCGTCGTCGAAAATCGGCGACGGCTAGGGTTTCCGTTTCGTGGCTCGAAACTCGAATTCGGCACCTAGCGGTGTCCGAAGTTCGATCGGATTCGACTGGGTGCATTTGGCTGATGATCCGGCGAATTTCCCACGTATCCAATTTTCGGCGGTTTTCCGGCGAGTTTCGGTGGTTTTCCGTCGGTTTCCGGCGATGATTCCGGACCGGGCAATCGGGGGTCTATCGGCACCAGCTCGACGAGCTTGGTCCGATGGTGGTGTCAAACAGGGTAGCCGGGGTGGCGATGGCCGTCGGCGGCGGCGGCGGCATGCTCTGATCGGGGCTACGGCCGGCCTCGACGGCGGTCGGGATGATCGGGGAAACGTCGGCGACGGTGAGAGGGTGAGACTGGTGGTCACAGCGGTGGCGACGGCGACCGAACGGCGGCGGAATCCGGCTCGGAGTGGCGACGGCCGAGGCGGCTTCGTGGCATCGCGGCGGCGCGCCGGCAGGCGATCGGTGGCCGGGGTCTGTCGGGACGGCACGACGACGGCGAGGGGACGACGGGCGGTTGGTTCCGGCGGCGCGGCGGCAGTCGGCGGCAAGGTCAGGGCGGCGTCAGGCGGCTAGGGTTTGGAGAAAAAGAAAAGACGATCGGGGAAGATGAAGGGGCGTGCGATGGCATTTTTGTAAATTAAACTTAACACGACTCCGACTCGAGTAAATAATAATAACTATCTCCTAATAAATCCTAAAAAAATCCAGAAAAATTGGGAAAAATCCCGTAAAATCAAACGAACACAACAACATCCAAATGATATGTTCTATAACTAATAACCCACCCAAACTCACCTATATCGCGTCCTAATTCGTCATCCACCCCTAAAAATATTCTACGATCAAATAAAAATAACAATCAATACTGCATACCTCCATATACTTGATAACCCAATTTTCATCATCTTTTTGACGTTATCATCGTATACTTGAGCATACATGACCCTCATCGCTCATAACTCACAGCTGGCCTCAACTCAGCTCGCGGTCCATGAAGCTGACCCGACTCAAACCGACAGTTGAACCGACTGGTTCGCTCCCGTAAAACTCTGACTCGAGTCACGGGTTTTACAAGAGAGGCCTGTGACACCTACTGCGAATTTCTTTGGTTGTTTAAAGTTTCTTTTGAGCGCCCGAAGGGTCTAACAATCGGAGCTTAGGTGGGGGCCCAAAGGGCCCAACAAGGTGAATAGGTTCAAAGTTTATTACTAGTTACGATGCTATGACAATATGAAGTTGGGTTTCTTTTAGCAGGGCCAACCCCAATCCTTCACTCATGTGTCAACAGGTTCATTTTTGGAGTAACCTTCTCAAACCCATGGAGAAGCTGCGCTTTCGTCAAATGCGTAACTTGCAGAGCAAATGTCATCGCTGGGCACATTCTCCTACCAGACCCAAATGGGATCAACTCACAATGTTGGCCTTTCAAATCCATGCTTTTTTGTATAGTGAAGAACCGCTCAGGCCTAAACTATGACTGGTCTTCCCTAAAAGATAGATCACGCTGGATCTTCCGAAGATTGAACAAATTAGTGTGCCTACTACGACTTGGAAGCCTTTGATATTGCGCTCTTCAATGGCCTCGTGAGGGACCGACAGTAGCACTACTGGGAAGAGGCGCAATGTTTCTTTGACGATGGCTGGAAGGTAGGGAAGGTTGTCTCTGTCTGATTCACCCACATTTCATGAATTGCCTACCACATTGTTCAACTCTTCTTGGGCCTTCTTTATGACATGGCGATGGTTGAGTAGGAGAGCGAGCATCCATGTCATTGTGATGAATATGGTGCCACTTCCACCCGCCATAACAGTCTGAAATCATATTTGCATATTAGTTAAACAATATAAGAATACTATTAACCAGTGACCACACAGTTAAACAATACATTGTCCATGACACATATAGTTATGATTGGGATGTATATCAAACAACTTATGACTCAGTGAGCTAAAGATGACGAGATATGCACATGGTGACAATCTAGATTAATTCAAGTGAATTGATTTTTTTAGTTATCTTCGAAAGCTCAAAATACAGATGAATACTTATGCCTTCTCAGGATCAATCTCTGTATAAAATGTATAGTTATCAATAAAAAATATCTCAATTTCTAGCATCTTTAAAATCCAAAATTTTGGGACAAATTTATATAGACCGGTATGCACATGAGCACTAGCTCATATAACTTATCTAAGCTATTCCTTTTATTTAAAATAAGTTAGTGAGTCTCACTACTCAAAATCTACATATATAAATAATTATCAACTCAATCTAGTATTTTTAACCATTTCATCTTAATTGTCAAAGTAATTATATTAAAATGTAATTTCAAAATATCTATTAACTACTATAGTTTAAAAATATCTTAAGAAATGGCATATTGACGTCAAGAAAAATTTATCATTCTTCTAATTTATACTTTTCATAGATATAAATCTCATTTTGAAAGACCTATTATAAATCGTTAAAATTAAATGTGTAGTTCATATATGCTATATGAGGTCTAGCTCACCTATATTTTTCTTGATTATATATATATATTTGTGTGTGTATAAAGATAGAGAGAAAGAAATGATAGGGTGAGAACTTAAAAATTTACGTACTCATCTTTAGGCGGTTGGATTTAGATCAATGATGATTATATATTTGCTTTGTAAATCAAGGGAGATGACCATTGATAAATTGTTAAAATTAAATATATAGTTCATATAATTTCTTTACCTAGCAGTGCTATTCCCTTGATCATATGACTCCGCACTTGAAAAGAGTCAACCATAGACAACATCACCTCTATCACGTCACTGTTGGCCCTCGACTCGCCTGATTCCTTCCTCCGGTGGTGCTCTCTATCCAACCGCCAGTAAGAGAGTCCAATTCCCTCAAAGGCTCCTTCATAGCCCGGATGTGGCCTGCAATGTACAACCTCAAAGCATGGGAGGGCATCAGAAGCAAGTACCCCAGTCAATTAGAACCTCGCTCAATAGTTTCTCTAAACTAAGCAGCCCTCAACATCCTCTCCATGGAACCGCTTGCCCGCGCCCATGGTGAAAGACTTTGTGGTGGGCAGACACGGATATGGAAGCAAAATGTTTCCAGGCGGAAGAAATGTCAGTGGCCTTGTATTGGATTCCATCGTACAATTCAATAGCAAGGAGGTGGATATGGAAGCAAAATGTTTCCAGGCGGAAGAAATGTCAGTGGCCTTGTATTGGATTCCATCGTACAATTCAATAGCAAGGAGGTGATGGTGTACATCGGTAAAACAAGAAGCCCCCAGTTGGGATGGGACTAAACAAGCCAGAAGTGGTGACTCTTCTCAACGTCAAGTACTTAGATAAAAAGGACAGGAGAGCAGTACACAGATGGGCCAATTGTGGAGAAGATCATGAAATTGCTGATGAAGAAAACTGGTAAGCATGGTACCGAGTTCCTGTCATATAATGCAGTCACAGGAGTGTGGAAGTTTGCATTGAAGAATTTTGGCCATCTCTGATCACAGTGATTCTATTGGGATTAGAAGTTTTTTGGATGTCATGTCTTGGAGTCTTCAATGTGTTAGATAGCATGTTTTTCAGTGCTCGGTTCTGTAGACGATCATGTCTTGGAGTCTTTAATGAGTTACCTTGCCGATCAGAAATATTGATGCTATTGCAGATTAGTGAATTTTGTTCAGGTTTTTCACTTAGTGCCCCCTTTTCATTTTGCTTCTACTTTACCCTTATTGTTTTGTAATAGATTCCCCACAGTTCATGCATGTCTTCTCATATTTTTATTATCTTCGGAAAAAAAATATTTTTATATAGTTGCAAATAACAGAGCGTCACCCAATAAAAAGGTCATTTATTTTAAAAAAGTTAGTCTTTTGGTGGAAAATGAGCATTGCAGATCATCTTTATAAAAAGCTCATTTATCTTCCAAAACATCGTGATTCCTACTAATTCAAAGAAAACATACACAGAGAACTCATATCCATTCCTATCAATAAGCAAACCACCCATCTAGAAATGTATTGGAAGTCTGTCACTGAGGCAGAAATATGTTACTATAGATATCTAAGGATATTAAATCTGCATCTAAATTACTATAGCTTCTTATCTGGGTCCCCATGGATTTGAACAACGATCGCATAGGAAATTAAAAAAATGTCCCATTGCGCTTTTGCCATTTAATAAGCTAAATACCCGTCTTCATTAAACTCAAAAAACAATATCTAATATCAAGAAGCTCAAACATTTGTGTTAATAGATATTGGCAACACAAATAAATATGAAGGTGTTGAATAAATTTAAAGAAAGTTTAAACCTTAGTTCCTAAATTAGGCACACACACAGATGTACAACATCAATCACACCAAAAAAAAAATTAATTTAAAGAAAAAGAACAGAAAAGAAAGAAAACTCCAAATTGAGCTAGAAGGCACCGGAGCCATTTTGAAGGCCCTATTTTGTAGTCAATACCAGTGCTGCCTGCAGTTGCAGCTTGCGAGGAGCAACCAGAGACTTACTAATACCAGGCTATTTTGTTATTAGTCGGGGTGCTATGACAATATCAAGTTGAGTTGCCTTTAGCAGGACCAACTCCAATCCTTCACTAATGCTAATAGGTTCATTGCAAAACCTTCGACCTCAGAAGGAATCTATTGATCATGTTTCCCAACGTTTGATACAAGTTTGATATTAGTCGCAATGCTATAACAATGTAAAGTGGGATGCCTTCAGCAGGATCTACCTCAATCATTCACTCATGTCAACATGTTTAAAGCTTGTTACTAGGTGCAATGCTATGACAATATCAATTAGATTTGCTTTCAGTAGGACCAACCCCAATCTTTCACTCATGTTAAGAGGTTCATTTCAAAACTTTATTACCCACAAGGAATCTATTCATTATGCTTAGGCACCTTTGGTATAAGATTGTTACAAGTCGCGGTGCTATGAGAATATCAAGTGGAGTTGTTTTCCGCAGGACCACCCCAATCCTTTACTCATGTCAACCGGTTCATTTCAAACATTTGGTGCACACTCAGTTAAACAATATAAGAATAATTTTAACCGGTGACCACTAAGTTGAACAATACATTGTCCATGACATATATAGTTATGATTGGGATGTATATCAAACAACTTATGACTCAGTGAGCTCAAGATGACGAGAAATGTACATGGTGACAATCTAGATTAATTCAAGTGAATTGATTTTTCTAGTTATCTTTGAAAGCTCAAAATGCATATGAATACTTATGCCTTCTCAGAATCAATCTCTGTATAAAATGTACAGTTATCAATAAAAAATATCTCAATTTCTAGCTCTTTAAAATCCAGAATTTTCGGACAAATTTATATAGACTAGTATACACATGAGCACTACCTGATATAACTTATCTAAAATATTCCTTTTATTTAGAATAAGTTAGTGAGTCTCACTACTCAAAATCTACATATATAAATAATTATCAACTCAATCTAGTATTTTTAACCATTTCATCTTAATTGTCAAAGTAATTATATTAAAAATTAATTTCAAAATATCTATTAACAACTATAGTTTAAAAAAATCTTAAAAAATGGCATATTGATGTAAAAAATATCATTCTTCTAATTTATACTTTTCATAGATATAAATCTCATTTTGAAAGACCAACTATAAGTTGTTAAAATTTAATGTGTAGTTCATATATGCTATATGAGGTCTAGCTCACCTCAATTTCTCTTAAGTTTATATATATATATATATATATATATATATATATATATATATATATATATATATATATATATATTCATATATGTCTAGAAAGATAGAGAGAAAGAAATGATAGGGTGAGAACTTAAAAATTTACAAACACATATTTAGGCCGTTGGATTTAGATCAACGATGATTATATATTTGCTTTGTAAATACAAGGGAGATGACCATTGATAAATTGTTAAAATTAAATGTTATAATTTCTTTACCTAGCAGTGCTATTCCCTTGATCATATGAATCCGGCACTTGAAAAGAGTCAACCATAGAGAACATCACCTCTATCACATCACTGTTGGCCCTCGGTTCGCCAGATTCCTTCCTCCGACAGTGCTCATCTATCCAACCGCTAGCAAGAGAGTCCAGTTCCCACAAAGGCTCCTTCATAGCCCGGATGTGGCCTGCTATGTCCAACCTCAAAGCATGGGAGGACATCAGAAGGAAGTACCCTAGTCAATTAGAACGCTCGCTCAATAGTTTCTCTAAACTAAGCAACCTCAACATCCTCTCCATAGTACCACTTCCCGGAGCCCATGGTGAGCACATTGTTGATTGCTACATCACCTAACCAGTCCTTGAAGTCTACATTGTTCACCTTAAGGTTGTGAAACTGCTTGATGCTCAGATTTAATACGGTGCTCCTCACATGCTCTAAGAGCTGTAATTGACGGACAGAGAGTGTTGGGATTGTAACACACAAAATCCCTTGATATGCTTTGACAAGTAATGAACAAGAGTTAATAAATACACAATAATTTAAAGTGGAACCTCAAAATATAAGGAAAATCACAAACCATCCACTATTATTAAATAATGGGCACACACACTTCGGGCAAAGACAATACATCAAATTACTCTAATTGGGATAAACATCCAATTGAGAACACTCACCTCTAACTGAAACACACTCCAATTAGGAGCACACTCTTCAGTTCTATTTCACTCACAATACAACTATATATATATAGGAAAAGAAAACCAGCCTCGTAAATACCAAGAGCCAAATACTAAATACTTATCATCTTCAATAATTCTTCTTGAATTCCTCGTACCTCTTGGAACAACTCCATGTCTTTACGATTCCCCATGTAGGTGCATGTCTTCTCACATTTATCGTAAGATGAGGGACCCCAACAATTCTCCCCTCCTGAATCATACAGAACACACTAGGGTTGATTTTAGTATTCTTCACAGGAGCAAGATATACAACCCTTCCAATCTCTCCTTCTCGCCCCATGTGGAAACTCTTTGAAAAATCTTCAACTCTACACCACTTGTCGAGCACCAGTCAAACTTGAAGCACCATTGTCAATCGCTTTTCGACCACCAAAACTTCTCCTCTTCCGACTCATGTGAAATGCACTTTGTCTCCCTTGATTAGATCTTCTAGCACATCTCTGCCACCCTCTTGGGGAAAGAATTACGACTTTGCCTTTTGCCATTTTGGATCAACTTCTCTTCAAACATCTTTACTAACCCATCCACTCGGGTTTTAGAAAATAGCTTATTTTCATCTTCCAAGTTGACAACAACTCTCCTTCTATCATGAGTATGATCATTACCAAGAATCTTATTACCGAATTCTATTTCTACCTCACTATGATCAGCTTGTTGATGTCATACTTGCTTAGGAGACCCATCAACAGTACTTCCACTCTTGACATATTGAACTAATGTCATGTACAAGCTGCCATACTTTCCCCCTTTTTCAATGATAAGTGCACCCTTATTAACGTCCATACTCCTCTAGCAAATTAAGAACTATGGCCAATATCATCCAACTTGCCCAAAGACAATATATTTTCCTTCAAGCTTGGAATATGTCTCACATTCTTCAAAAATAATTTATTACCCAAACTAGTCATCATATGCACATCTCCCATGCCAACAACACGTGATGTGTTACCATTTCCCATCTTCACAATTCCCAAATTTTCTGATATATAGGTAGTGAAGAGCTCTCTACATGATGTTGCATGAAAGGAAGTTCTAGAATCTACAATCCAACTTGAATTATCCATCTTACGAAAGCACTCATCATTACAAGAAGTAAAAAGTACTAAGTCTTTTCCATAATTAATAGAATTGACTTCATCATTTTGTTGTTCTTGGTCCCTTTCCTTGTCATGTTGCATATCCCGTGTTAATTTTTTGCAATACCTTTTTATGTGACCATCCTTGTTACAATAGAAGCACCTTATCAGCTTTCTTCCATTATTTGTCTGCTTGAACCCACTCTTGCTCTCCTCAGAAACCAAGGCTTGCCCCCTGAGGAAGAAGTTGATATTGGTGACTTTCTTCTTAGCTCCTCTAACAAGAGTGATGTGGTAATAGTGTTTAAGGTAAGTTCAGAAACATGGCTCAAACTCATAATTAAATTATCCCACGAGTCTGGCATTGAACAGAGAAGTAAGGTGGCTTGTTCTTCCTCATCAACCTTTACACCTGTTCCCAACAGGTCATTCATCAAGCTGTTAAACACATTTAAGTGTTCATGAATAGAAGTTTCATCCTTCATCTTCAAATTATATAATTTGGCTTGTTCTTACTTACTTAGAACACACTCCAAATAGGAATACACACTTCAGTTATACTCTCTTCAGCTTCTATTTCACTCACAATACAACTAAATATATACAGGAAAAGAAAACCAGCCTCGTAGATGCCAAGAGCCAAATACTAAATACTCATCATCTTCAACAATTCTTCTCGAATTCCTTGTACCTCTTGAAATAACTCCACGACTTTACGATTCCCTATATAGTTGCATGTCTTCTCACATTCATCATATGATGAGGGACCCCAACAGAGAGCAGATGCTGGGTTTGTACCTCTAGATCATTCATCGTATGCTGGGTTTGTACATGGGAAATACCTCTAGATCATGTTTGCTTAAGTTTTTTCTTTTTGGGAATCTCACATCAAGTCCATTTTTTAGTTTGTCGTCGGTACGGCACGCGAGTTTTATTTTGGTTGTGACTCGACTAGAACTCTATTTCTTTACATTCGACGTGATCTTGCTCTTAAATGAATTGATTTGACTCGATTACAAAAAAATTGTTTCAATTTATGTCAAACTCGATGTGATTTGACTCAAAAAACTTGATTTGATTTATAACTCAGCTCAAATCGATTTGATATTTAATGTAAACCTTAAGTAATTTTTTTCTTTAACAATACAGGGATAATATAACATTAAAAATAATAATTTTGTATATAATAATTAAACTAAAACAATCTAATATTCATTATATGACTGTCAATTATGAACAATACATTTATATTTTAACAAAAAAATAATTAAAAATATTATATTATAGAAAACAAACTATATCTTCAAACTCACGGTTACAAAACTCAAACAAGACTCATGTAGGACTCTAGCTCGATAATGTTCGACTCAAAATCAAACTAAAATAAATTGACTCGAAACCATATAACTCAAAACTCGATTTGTTTATCAAATGAACTGAGTTCAAGTTGGGCAAAACTCAATTCGACTCGACTCGGCTCATGCCCAACCCTAGTCATTCGTGCAAAAACTGACAAAAGTCTCAATAGATGATAAGAAAATGTCACCAAGGCCGGCATGTCTTCTCTCCTCCAAGAAATCTTTTTCTGCATTACCAACATTTTCTTTGGTTTTTTTGCTAATTTTGGTTCATTCAAAAGATTTGAAGTTTGATCTAGATAGTTTATTGAATAATCCAATTAAATTCAAGTTGAAAAAAGAAGAAAATTTCAATAAGACATGATTTTTAAAAAAATTATGATTGTAATACAGAGATTTTTAAAACAATGCCCCCATGTGCCTTCTAATTATTTTACAAAATTAATTTTGATATATTATTTTTAAAAAATATGATTTTGCGTTGAAGGTTTTTTTAATTAAGGTCTACCACATGTCCTCTAACAATTTTATAATTTTATCTTCCATTTTTATTGATAAAAGTAAGTTAAATTACAATTTCCCCCTTTTATTATTATAATTAAAAGTAAAAAAACTAAATCCATTAAAATTGGATCCTATTTTAAGTTTAACAATTATTAAATAAGTAAATTTATGAAATTGATAAATTAATGATTATCAACTAATTATTATTATATTAATATTTTAAAAAGATATAATATATTTTTAAAAAAATTAATATAATTCTTCGTCAAGGGTAAGGTACTTAAACCATCTTAAAAAAGCACCCTTAAATCGTAAATAGCAAGTCTGCCACCCTTGGATCATAAATAGTGCATTGATTAAGCCACCAATGCTTTTAATAAGACCAATCCCAATCCTTCACTCATGTTAACAGGTTAATTTCAAAACTTTATGACCCACAAGGAATCTTTTGATGATGCTTACCCACCTTTGGTATAAGTTTGTTACTAGTTGCAGTTCTATAACAATATCAAATAGAGTTACTTTCAGCAGGACCAACCCCGATACTTTACTCATGTGTGTTGGGTTTGTCCCATATCGGTCGTAGAGGTTATTGGTGACTTGTATATAGGCTAATGAGAAAGCTTTATTCTTTGAGTTAGCTTTTGGATTAAGAGAGGCTTGTGACACCTATTGCGAGTTTCCTTTGGTTGTTTAAAGTCCTTTTTGGGGGTCCAATAGTAGTTTCGGAGCTTAGGTGGGGGCCCAAAGTGCCCAACAAGTGGTATCAGAGCTAAGTTCGAGCCGGGTTTGCCTACGCCGATTGTTGTTGTTTCCTTCATGGGTTCCACCTGATGATTTGAAGAGGAGTTTCCAGGTGGGTGCCATCTGATTTAAGGGGAGTGTGTCAGACGATGATGGTTTCGGGCCACACCTGATGTGTGAAGGGGAGTTGTTGGGTTTGTCCCACGTCGGTCGTAGAGGTTGTTGGTGACTTGTATATAGGCTAATGGGAAAGCCTTATTCCTTTAGCTAGCTTTTCGATTAAGAGATGTAACACCCCGTTCCGGTTCACCCCTGAACCGACCCGAATGCGTCACCGGCGACCGAACCGTTCGCTAATCTACTTGATTCGGTTAAGCCGACCCGGATCTACTCTCGGCGTCTAAGGACGGTGATGCAACATACACAACATGAATGAGATGCTTGGGTTCTAACGTGGTCCTATATGCCTGCCATGACGTGCAAGCAAATACAAGACAAAACAATATATCAGAAACCAAAAGAAAATATATACTACTACGGAAAAATGGACAGAATTTCCCCTAAAAGTGCAATAAGGGCCAACCTGTCCACAACAAGGGTATATAAATATTTTATCAAAATACGATAAAACATAACAATCTACCATGACATTCAATCATTATCTCATTTCTTTTCACCTGAGTCGAGTCTGAACTCCAAGGCTCCCTACTCATTCAGAAGCAATTCATCCAAACAAACACATCAAAATTATCATTCACGTAGCAATAACACATCATCATTATAGATTACACGCGGCAGGTACATGTGTGCGCGGTTCCGTGCTACTCCTTCGCAGTCCCGACAGATTTTATCCCTCACATTTCTCACTTATATATATATATAGAAAAAAACGTCAGTAACGAGTGTTACCGGCCCGAACAAAATAACTAATATCAATCTGGCACAGGAGAGCAAACTCTCCTATTGAATAAAAACCATATACTTCGTCAAGAACTCTCATCAGGGCACATATGGGAGCCATCGCCATAGGGCCGTCACCCTCGGGTCGATAGCGTCCCCTTTCTTTCTCATTCTCATACCTTGACCATTTGTCTATCGCTTCTCGCATCAAATCTCATTCCTTTCGCCATCTGCACCTTCCATATTACTCCTGGCCTTGAGCACGAAGGCCGAGCACTCTCATGCAGTCGCCTTTAGTACCCTTTGAACCACAAGTCTAGACATGCGCTGCATTGTAGTACCCGTAAACCTCCACACTTCTCCGGGTTTGAGGAACTCAAAGGTAGAGTTGTCCGGATCTCTCCCCAGCTCCAGAGCCCGCTCTTCCGAGCACACGCCCTATCTGAAGGCGTGGCCGTCAGTAACCCTCATTCCATCTCTCACCGAAAACGCGAAAACTATACATATATAGGCCTGCGTTGGGATTTATACAATAGGCCCGAAAGCAACTTGTGGTGGATCTTAATTTCGAAAACTGACTCGAGGGATCTCTTCCTCGAGGGTTATTAATCTGAACAAAACTGTTGGCTAAATGACCTGAGTCAAGTGGGATCCGATAAAACGCCACTTAACTCGTCCTGCATATGAAAAATCAAATACACAATAGAATAGTGTCAATCAGAGAATGAGTCCTAAACGGACCTGGTAGAAGCTCCAAACGGGTCCACATGCCTAGGCGGCGAGCTCCTACACCGTACCTACACAATCAAGCTAAATGCTAACGCCCGCATGATGAATCACATATCCTATAGCACGCACACACAATCAACACAATCACGCATCAATCATCACACATTCATCCTAAGTCAATTCTAGTAAGTTTTCAATCTACGTTTCATGAAATCAGGGTAATTAATTAGTTCACCTAATTAATTCCCTACTTTTCAATTTTAACACTCATCAATCAACCAATTTCATAATTTTTATTAAATTACACACAAACATACGGACACGTCCAAAATACGAAAATTCATCTAATTATCTAGTCTATCATGCTTCCCTAATAATTATAAAATTTAAGAATTTACGTTGGAGTAATTTATACCTCGCATCGTCAAAAATCGGCTGACGGCTAGGTTTCCGTTTCGTTGCTCGAAACTCGAATTCGGCACCTAGCGGCATCCGAAGTTCGATCGGATTCGACCGGGTGCGTTCGGTTGATGATCCGGCAAATTTCCCACGTATCCAATTTTCTGGCGGTTCCGGCGAGTTTCGGTTGTTTAATAATAACTATCTCCAAATAAATCCTTAAAAATCCAGAAAAATTGGAAAAAATCCCATAAAATCAAACAAACACAACAATATCCAAATGATATGTTTTATAACTAATAACCCACCCAAACTCACCTATATCACGTTCTAATTCGTCATTCACCCCTAAAAATATTCTACGATCAAATAAAAATAACAATCAATACTGCATACCTCCATATACTTGATAACCCAATTTATATCATCTTTTTGACGTTATCATTGTATACTTGAGCATACATGACCCTCATCGCTCATAACTCACAGCTGGCCTCAACTCAGCTCGCAGTCCATGAAGCTGACTTGACTCGAATCAACAGTTGAACTGACTGGTTCGCTCTCATAAAACTCTGACTCGAGTAATGGGTTTTACAAGAGAGGCTTGTGACACCTATTGCGAGTTTCTTTGGTTGTTTAAAGTCTCTTTTGGGGGCCCGAAGGGTCAAACAGTGATTTCGGAGCTTAGGTGGGGGCCCAAAGGGCCCAACAAGGTGAATAGGTTCAAAGTTTATTACTAGTTACGGTGCTATGACAATATGAAGTTGGGTTTCTTTTAGCAGGGCCAACCCCAATCCTTCACTCATGTGTCAACAGGTTCATTTTTGGAGTAACCTTCTCAAACCCATGGAGTTAGTGAGTCTCACTACTCAAAATCTACATATATAAATTATTATCAACTCAATCGAGTATTTTTAACCATTCATCTTAATTGTCAAAGTAATTATATTAAAATGTAATTTCAAAATATCTATTAACTACTATAGTTTAAAAATATCTTAAAAAATTGCATATTGACGTCAAAAAAATTTTATCATTCTTCTAATTTATACTTTTCATAGATATAAATCTCATTTTGAAAGACCTATTATAAATCGTTAAAATTAAATGTGTAGTTCATGCTATATGAGGTCTAGCTCACCTATATTTTTCTTAATTATATATATATGTTTGTGTGTGTATAAAGATAGAGAGAAAGAAATGAAAGGGTGAGAACTTAAAAATTTACGAACTCATCTTTAGGCCGTTGGATTTAGATCAATGATGATATATTTGCTTTGTAAATACAAGGGAGAAGACAATTGATAAATTGTTAAAATTAAATATATAGTTCATATAATTTCTTTACTTAGCAGTGCTATTCCCTTGATCATATGACTCCGCACATGAAAAGAGTCAACCATAGACAACATCACCTTTATCACGTCACTGTTGGCCCTCGACTCGCCGGATTCCTTCCTCCTGTGGTGCTCCTCTATCCCACCGCTAGTAAGAGAGTCCAATTCCCTCATAGGCTCCTTCATAGCCCGGATGTGGCCTGCAATGTACAACCTCAAAGCATGGGAGGACATCAGAAGCAAGTACCCCAGTCAATTAGAACCCTCGCTCAATAGTTTCTCTAAACTAAGCAGCCCTCAACATCCTCTCCATGGTACCGCTTGCCGGCGCCCATGGTGAAAGACTTTGTGGTGGGCAGACACGGATGTGGAAGCAAAATGTTTACAGGCGGAAGAAATGTCAGTGGCCTTGTATTGAATTCCATCATACAATTCAATAGCAAGGAGGTGATGGTGTACATCGGTAAAACAAAGAAGTCCCCCAGTTGGGATGGGACTAAACAAGCCAGAAGTGGTGACTCTTCTCAACGTCAAGTACTTAGATAAAAAGGACAGGAGAGCAGTACACAGATGGGCCAATTGTGGAGAAGATCATGAAATTGCTGATGAAGAAAACTGGTAAGCATGGTACCGAGTTCCTGTCATATAATGCAGTCACAGGAGTGTGGAAGTTTGCATTGAAGAATTTTGGCCATCTCTGATCACAGTGATTCTATTGGGATTAGAAGTTTTTGGATGTCATGTCTTGGAGTCTTCAATGTGTTAGATAGCATGTTTGTCAGTGCTCGGTTCTGTAGACGATCATTCTTGGAGTCTTTAATGAGTTACCTTGCTTTATTTTTCATTGCTTCGTTTTGAAGATCATGGTGATCAGAAATATTGATGCTATTGCAGTTAGTGAATTTTGTTCAGGTTTATCACTTAGTGCCCCCTTTTCATTTTGCTTCTACTTTTACCCTTATTGTTTTGTAATAGATTCCCCACAGTTCATGCATGCCTTCTCATATTTTTATTATCTTCGGAAAAAAATATTTTTATATAGTTGCAAATAACAGAGCGTCACCCAATAAAACGGTCATTTATTTTAAAATAGTTAGTCTTTTGGTGGAAAATGAGCATTGCAAATCATCTTTCAAGCTCATTTATCTTGCAAAACATCGTGATTCCTACTAATTCAAAGAAAACATACACAGAGAACTCATATCCATTCCTATCAATAAGCAAACCACCCATCTAGAATGTATAGGAAGTCTGTCACTGAGGCAGAAATATGTCACTATAGAAATATGTGAAGACGGCCTTTCTTTATGGTGATCTTGAGGAGACCATATACATGGAGCAACCAGAAGGTTTTAAAGTCAAAGGAAAGGAACAGATGGTGTGAAGACTAAAAAGAGTTTGTATGGTTTGAAGCAAGCTCCTAGACAGTGGTACAAAAAGTTTGATTCTTTTATGTAAAAGAATGGGTACAACAAGTCTGTTTCTAATCACTGTGTTCATCAAGAGGTTTGATGATGATGACTTTATTATTCTGTTGCTTTATGCAGATGACATGTGGATTGTAGGACATGATGGAGCCAAATTGCAAGTTTAAAGAATAACTTGAATAAATTCTTTACAATGAATGATTTGGGGTCGGTAAAACAAATCTTGGGAATGTCCATTTGGCATGACAATGGAGCTAGAAAGGTTTGGGTGTCAAAGTTTCCTTATACTTCTGCGGTTGGTAATTTGATGTATGTTATGGTTTGTACAAGGCCAAACATATCCATATGCAGTTGGAATGGTTAGTAGACATTTTACAAATTCGACCAAAGAACATTGACAAGCAGTTAAATGGATAATGAGGTACATGAGAGGTACATCGAAAATGTGTTTGTGTTTTGAAAGTGATAAGGCTTTATTGGTTGGCTACACCGATGCACACATGGTATGTGACTTTGAGACAAAAAGGTCAACATGTAGGTTTGTTGTTAATTTTGCTAATGAGGATGTGTCTTGGCAGTCTAGGTTGCAAAAGTGTGTTGCATTATCTTCAACTGAAGCCAAATTTATTGCTACTAGAGAAGCTTGCAAGGAGATGCTATGTTCGAAGAGATTTTTGAATGAAATTGGTGTTAAACAAGAGAGATACATTGTACACTATGATAGCAAGAGAATGCAATTCACCTGAGTGAGAATTTCGGGTTTCATTCAAGGAGCAAAAATATTGATGTGAGATATCATTGGATAAAAGATGTGTTAGAAAGTAAATCTCTTGAGCTAACAAAAATTCATGCCGAAAAGGAATGTTTGAGAATGATGACTAAAGTTGCATAAAAAAAGATGTTTACTACAGGAATGGAGTAGGCATGGATGGAGCTTCCCATGCCAGCTAGAGGTATTTCACGGAGTCGGGAAGGGGGGTTTGTTGGGTTGTTCTACATGAAATTGTAACCCTATTTTGCGCAAAACCCAAGATTTTGTACATTTGGTTTGTTGAAAGGAATAAAAGCAACGTCAACGCTTTTCTTCTTTAGGATTTTGGTTTTTGAAGAAAAAGGGTCAGAGAGGAGAAAGGAAAATTTTGTAGATTAAAAAAAGGTGAATATTTTGTTGAAATTCGCTTACAATCGTGAATGGTAACCTCGCGAAGTTCTTAATTTATAATTCTCTATTTTCTTTTTTAGTGATTAATATAATTCTCTATTTTCTTTATTATGCGGTGGATCTTTTCTGTATATTAAATCTGCATCCACGTCCCTATGGATTTGAACCACGATCTCATAGGAAATTAATAAAATATGTCCTATTGAGCTTTTGCCATTTAATAAGCAAAAGACCCGTCTTCATAAAACTCAAAAAACAATATCTAATATCAAGAAGCTCAAACATTTGTGTTAATAGATATTGGCAACACAAATAAATATGAAGGTGTAGAATAAATTTAAAGAAAGTTTAAACCTTAGTTCCTAAATAGCATGATTAAGCCAAAATAAAACACATGGCTTCAATTTTACGGAATCAACTAAGCAAGGACTTCTATAATGCAATGCCCAATTAAGCTTCACCTCCAAAGAGGTTGCTCATTAAATGGATTCAAGTTCACAAAGGCCTACACTTTGAAAAAGGCCTATACTCTACTTAGATAAGTAAGATAAAACTACTAATAAGTTTCCTTTCATGTGATCAGCTTTGTTTGGAAAAAATCAACACAATAGAAACAACATATATGAAAAAAGATGGATATGGTAGTTTGCTCCATGAAAGCATACCTTTAAGAAGATGGATATGGATGTGGTTATCATGAGCTGCAGATACTGCAAAACAATAAGAAAGTGAGCAGTAATTAATTAGATGAAGATCCTAATTAAAAAGGAAACAAGTTATAATCTGAGTGAAAATTATATGAAAAATAGGTGTGGTCGCATTACATTCAATCAAATAAAATAAGTTTATTTAACAAAAGTAAACTAACGGAGAGAGTTTTAGAGGCAGGAACCTTTAAATGACCACAGCAGCAACTATTTTACAGCCAAGATCATACAACTTTTTACAATATCTAAAGACCATTTTGCATAACCTTGGCTAGAAAGGCGATTGAGATGGGAGTAGACCAGCCAAAAATCATCCAAATTTCATCCTACTCCACAATCCAGGTTGTACATGACAAAATTAAGAGATGAATGATAATATGAAAGGTCCAATTTAACACCGCAATACAGTGCAAACATGACAAAGTATGCCATCTATTTTAGAATAAATGATTGACGATGTTCAGATTACAACAAATCTCAAAAGTGTACACTTAACTCTCCCACAGGAGGTCCTCATAAATAATGCATAAGAATTTATCTAAAATTCTATGAAAATAAGCATCTTATGGTCTTGATCATGGACATTATAGCGAATATCAACTCATTATTTTTATGGACCAATGGAAATATGCTTTGAAGGATGGGAAGCTTTCTTCAAACAGCTATAATACACAGAAGAATCAAACTATTGCGGACAATTCATTACACCATTGACAGTTCGGCACACACACAGATGTACAACATCAATCACACAGAATTTATTTATTTATTTAAAAAGAAAAGAAAAGAAAAGAAAAACTCCAAGTAGAGCTTGTGAATGAACATGAGCTAGAAGGCACCGGAGCCGGCTTGAAGGCCCTATTTTGTAGTCAATACCAGTGGCGAGGAGCAACCAGAGACTTACTAATACCAGGCTTTGGCAGAGGCAATAGTGTTGGGAATCGTTAACAAGTCAAGTGTTTCAAGATGTTTGTGTTGGATTTTGGACGTGTGTGTCTTTTTATATATATATATATATATATAATTGTATCATATGCTATTATTAATGTTTGGACTAAAATTAATTTATCTATTAAAGTTAAGATTAATTGGCTTTTAATGTTTAAGATAAGTATGGATAAATATGTATAGATACTATTTTTGTAATTTCTAGTTTATGATGGGTTAAATTAGAATTATGAAAAATAAGGATAAATACAGTTATGGTTCCCAAATTTACCTGTATTTTTGCTTTCTAGTATCCCATCATCCAAAATCTCTCATTTTGTAAAACTGGTGTTGAATTTGGAAGATCAAAAACTAAAGAAGTCAAAAATCGTTTTGCTTTTATAGAAATAGGTATGCTTCCGTTATCAAATTCTATTTTCTTGATGATTTTATATCAAGAAGAAGAATAAGGTTTTATTGTGATGTTTTTTTTGTATAATTTGGTTAAGTTCAATGTACAACAAGTGGTATCAGAGCATCTTTATATTAGATTATTGAGGATTAATTTGATTTGTGTTTAATTTTGGATCAAGATTCAGAAAAAATTATTAGAACGGTCTAGTTCTATATCACATCCAGATCTAATGATTTAGGATCCCAAAATAATACTAGTTTGCAAGAGGGAATAAATTGATATAGTCTTCAACCCATTTGAGAGTACCTGCAAATTTGGTGCTAGTTATTGTCATTTTCATAAATGTGGGAAAGGAAAATACAAGAAATTTGTACATGGGATATTTATTCTCAAATCAAGGTCTTATTTTGGTAAAATATCAAATGAGCAAAAATAAAGTTACAAAAGGAAAAAGGTTATAAAATTTCAAAAATTTCCAAATAAAAATACTTTTATAACCTTTTCAAGTTTTAAGTTATTTATATTTGGATTATTAAATTCAAATTATAGTTCAGTTATAATTAATATTGTAGAATTTATTAATTGTTACTATATACTACCAAAGTAGCCTCTTTTATAGAAATTAATTCATTTTAAAATATTAAGAAGGTTGTGGGTGTATGATTTATGAGAATATTAATCGGCCCAAGGGAAAGTTAATATTTAACAGAGTTATATACACATTTGTAGTAATAAAAATGGGATAATTATCAAGATTCCATGTGAATAATAAATTAGTCTAAAGATAGAATTATTATTTGAGAGGATTTATTGTCTATATTTGATTACTTCACTAAGAGTACCACTTATAAATTAATATTTATGTCCAAAGACCAAATATTAATGTTGTGCTAGGTATCTTTTGATGGGATTTACCATTGTTTGAATTATTAATCCTATTATGTACGTGTTATTTTATTCTATTTTCAATTAATCAATCTGCTTTTATGATTTCTGCCAATATCAATTTAGTTCCAATGCTTAAAGATAATTTTAAGGATTGGAAAGAGAGCATGATGATCATTCTTGGTTACATGGATCTTGACCTTGCATTAAGGACTTAACAACCTGCTTCTTTTACAGACAAAAGCTCCATTGAGGAAAAACTAGACATTGAGAAGTGAGAACGTTCAAATCATATGAGTCTTTTGATCATGAAGCGTGGGATTTCAGTGACCTTGAGGGGTGATGTGTCTGAGAAGGTTACTACAGCCACTCAGTTTCTTAAAGAAATTGAAAAACGTTTTCTAAAAATTGATAAGGCTGAAACAAGTATGCCTTTTTCGAACTTAATTTCAATGAAGTTTAAAGGAAAAACAAGCATAAGAGAGTATATTTTAGAGATGTCAAATATTGCTTAAAAACTAAAAGCACTAAAGTTAGAGCTATCTGAGGTTTTGCTCGTGCATTTAGTTTTAATTTCTCTTCCAACACAATTTAGTTAATTCAAGGTCAGTTACAACTACCAAAGGGACAAATGGATTCTTAATGAGCTCATTTCTTATTGTGCCCAAGAAGAAGAAAGGTTGAAGCAAGAATAGGTTGAAAGTGTTCACTTGGCTAGTACCTATTAGGAAAAAAATAAGAAAAAAATGAGGGCTAAGGAAGCTGGTAATGGTTCTCACAAGCAATAGCAAAAGAAAGAAAATCAGGCTACTTGTTGTTTCTTTTATGGTAAACCTGGACATATGAAGAAGGAATGCACTAAGTATCACGCTTGGAGTGCAAAGAACGGTCCATTTCTTAATTTTGTTTGTTCTGAGGTTAAATTAGTTTCAATGCCAATACACACTTGGTGGCCAGATTCGGGTGTTACTACTCACATAATTGTGTCAGTGTAAGGTTGTCTAAGTTGCCAAAAGCCAAATGATGCTGAAAGATTCATCTATGTAGGTGATGGCAAATCAGGTCTAGTTGATGCAATATGGATTTTTAGATTATTATTTAAGACAAGATATTATTTGGATTTAAAAGAGACATATGTAGTACCTTCATTTAGACGGAATTTGGTTTCTATATCTATGTTAGACAAGTTTAGTTACTCTTGTTTATTTAAAAATAATAAGTTTAGTATTTTTCTAAATTCAAATATTGTGGGTATGGGTTCCTTGTCTTTTTATGATAATGTATATTGACTTAATACTATTGTATCTTTTAATGAAACTATACATGTGTGTTTACATGGTATAAAAAGAAAATTAACAAATGAGAATTCTACTTTACTCGGGCACAAGTGGTTAGGACACATTTCTTAATAAAGAATTTACGACTTATGTTAGATGGAATTCTTGATTATCTAAATTTATCAGATTTTTATGTCTGTGTTGAGTGCATTATGGGAAACTAACAAATATAAGGAGACTAGGTGCCCATAAATCTTCAAGCATTTTAGAATTAATACATACAGACATTTGTGGGCCATTTCCTATTGCTTCTTAGAATGGTCAACATGATTTTATTACGTTCATAGACAATTATTCTCGTTACGGTTACCTTTGTCTCATTCATGAGAAGTCTCAAGCATTGAACGTGTTTAAGGCATATAAGGCTGAAGTTGTGAACCAACTTGACAAAACTATTAAGCCTATCAGATCTAACCATAGTAGTGAATACTATGGTAAATATGATTGATCAAGTGTACAATGACCAAAACTATTTTTCTGGTTTTATATGTTGATGAAATATTGCTTGCCAGCAATGATGTAGGTTTTGTGCACGAAACTAAGAGATTTTTATCAAAGAAGTTTGAAATGAAAGATCTTGGGAATGTGTCTTTTGTATTAGGAATTCAAATACATCGGGATCGCTTTCAATGTATACTCAAATTATCACAAAATACCTATATAGAAAAGAGATTTGGCATGCAAAGTTGTAAACCAGGAGATACCCCTATTTCTAAAGGAGATAAATTCAGTCTCAATCAATGCACTAAAAATGACATAAAAGGAAAGTAAATGCAAAAGATTCCCTATACTTCAGTAGTGGGAAGTCTTATGTACACTCAAGTATGTATGTATCTAGATATTGCGTATATTGTTAGAATATTGGCTAGATATTTAAGTAATCTGAGATTAGATCTTTGGATAGCAGCTTAAAGAATCAGGAGGGATCTTCAGAGAACAAAACATTACATGCTTACATATCAGAAGTCAGATCAACTTGAGATCATTGGGTATTCTAATTCTGATTTTGCTAGATGTCAAGATAGTTGTCGATCCACTTTTGGTTATGTCTATCTGCTTGCTAGAGGAGCTATTTCTTAGAAGAGTGCTAAGCAGACAATCATAGTTTCTTCCATAATGGCAGCAGAATTCAGAGCTTGTTATGAGGCATCCAATTATGGAATATGGTTGCAGAATTTTTTAGAGGGATGTGCATTGTTGACAATATTATAAGACCACTTAAGTTATTTTGTAACAATTAATCTAAAATATTATATTTAAATAACAACATGAGCTCGTCTAAATCAAAACATATAGAGATCAAGTTCCTTGTTGTGAAAGAAAGAGTTTAGAGTAGTAAAGTTTCTATAGAGCATATTAGGACAAACTCCATGGTTGCAGATCCGCTTACTAAAAGTTTATCGCCCAAGGTCTTTCGTGAACATGTTGCCCATCTGGGTGTTGTATCATTTGACGATATGTTACTTTAGTGGAAGTTTGTTTTGTTTTTTTTTTTAATGTGAATTGCAGTATTTGGTTTATTTTCACACTATTTTGGTGATCTCATAATGTTGGTCTAGTTGAAAATATACATGTTTCGATAAAATTATATGTAACTTTCATGGTACACATCTATACTTGATCTATGTCATTTAATTATGTTGATCTATATAACCATTGATAGATTTAGTTATGATATATGTAACAAAAATTGCATTGATCCTATATTAACATAATTAATGGACGAGATTGATATTTTTTAGAATAATAGTGTGTGTTATTTTGGAGCTCATAAGGTTTTACGGTTATATATACAATTATCTATATATATATAGTCTAAGTGGGAGATTGTTAAATTTTGGACATATATATACATGTATATATATAATTGTAACATATGCTATTATTAAGGTTTTGCCTAAATTAAGTTAACATATTAAAGTTAAGATTAACGGGTCATTAATATTTAAGATAAGTATGGATAAATATGTATAAATATTATTTTCATAATTTCTAATTTATGATAATTGGAATTATGAAAAGTAAATAATAAATACGGTTATGGTCTCCAAATTCGCCCGTTGTTTTTCTTTCTGGTATCCTATCATCTAATAATCTAGTTTTGGAGACCGGTGATGAATTGGGAAAATCAAAACCTAAATAAGGCAAGAATCGTTTTACGTTTATAGATTCAGGTAAGCTTCTTGATTATTTAATATGAAAAAGATGAATAAAGTTTTATTGTGATTTTTTTTCTGTATAATTTGGTTAAGTTAAATATACAACAGTTAGTGCATTCTCCTCATCTTGCACAAGAGCAGAGTGTATCCCAGTTTATAGCTTCTCATGAAGACAGTATATGGATCACTGTTGAGCATTTTCGTGAAAAAAATATGTCTGCATATATCTTTGTAATTTGATCAATTTCTTACACAAAACTTGCATATGGAAACAATATCAATTCAATATAACAAGAAGAAGAGAGTAAGTAAAACATTAATTTTCCAAGCCAGCATCATTTTCATGGCGGGTAAAAACTCATACAGAGCTCCATTTAATTTGACATTCTGTACCGAAATAACTGGAAAAAATATACCTGTGATTAAGATGCAGCACTGCATTTTCCAATTGCCAACAACAACACATTTTATGTTAGCAGATTAAGTACTTCAATCGATTGGGAACAACTAACACATAAAAGTACAGACAATGAGAAATTCATGCAAGTAAAATAAAAATAACTGATTCTACCAAAATACGAAAAAAAATTTACGGTTTATATCCATTTAGTATACGAAGCTTTCTTGCTCACAAGATAGAAATTAGAATCAACAATAGCAAGAACAGATCGCATGCATTTCGTATGAGTAGACCGGATTTATAGTCGTTCAAGAGACAAACTAGGTTCAGTCAAATATTATAATTACAAAAATAAACAAATGTATTTAATATTTATAAAATTTTATCATCAAATATTTCAACCATGGTGTTAGGTTAAAGCACAGGTGTTGTCGTGTTTCGCGTTCGGGACAGTGAAGCATATTTGATATGGCTATGTTGAAAGTTAAAACTACCAAAATGCCATTTCTTCATCGAATTTTAGTTGTTCAAGATTGCTGATCTTCACACACATTTTGCACTTCTAAAACAAAGGCCAAAAATTAGAATCGGTGGGCTCATTGGAATTTCTAAAACAAAGGCAGGATTTATATCAAAGAACAAAGAACAAGACTTGCGCCAACAGAGTGATTATAGAACAACTTTAACTATTCTTATATTCAATGTTTGTTTAAGAACATAACATTTTGCAGTTTTTCGACTAACATGTACTAGGTTACACATCACAATCACCACTAAATATGGATATCATATCTGAGCCAGTGCAACATAAACCATCAAGGATATTATTACTCAGGCCATCCCTTCACTGGTAGCTGTCCTGATTATCTGGAAAAGGGCTGCAAGAATGACCCTGTGTAAGACATAGACGTTTTCCAGTAAAGATTATATTGAGCTAAGATTTACGTCCAAATAATTCTACTAACAGGTATGTTAATAATTATGAACACAACATACAAGTGATTGACAATAATATTACACCAAGTTAAAAAATAGCAGACTATTAAAATTCTTCCTTTTATCAGTTCATAAATTTCAACTGCAGGATGAACAATCTGGTGATGGAAAATCCAATATCATAAAAACACTATCAGCAATTACCCAACTTAGAGAAGAGACTAATACATGGTTAAGCAAAAAAATTTTCAATTTACTAAGGCAAATGGACAACAAATTCTATAAGACATACATTAGTGTTACATACGCAGAGGAAGGCAAAACTTTATTTATTTATCTTTTCCTTTATTATTCTGAAACAAAATTACTTTACGAGGAATAAATAGTTCATCCTCGCATTTATTATACATTCAATACTTTGTTTGTGCAAAAAAAATATTATAATTATCCTATCAAATCATCAACAAGCATGATTCTATTTGTTATTTCTTATTTTGATGTAAATGGCTATATAAAAAATATATAATATCTTAGACTTAATCATATTAATATCTGAATTTTGACTTGAGTTTACTAACTGCCCAAGCATACTGCTATCCTACTGGGCTGATGTTCTAAAAAAGATATAATTGAATTTGCTGCAAACTTTTTCATAAAGCAAGAAAATAAAAAAAATGATAGCGATTTTATGGATGCATATAAAATGTTTTAGATAAATTTTATTTAACTAAATTATATATATATATATATATATATATATATTCTGACTCATTTCAAAAAATATTTTAAGAGCCTGTATAGGAAACTTTCTTGTGCCAGGCTCAATTTGAGCCATATAAAGATGGCCTAAATTAGGTCTCACTTAAAGAAAAATTTATGGTTGAATCTGACTAGTTGCAGTGGTTTGAGGCAGTGGGCGATGGGGTAATATGGGTCATCCATGTAATTGAATGATCGAGTGTCGGGCACAAAAAAATTTTCCTTAGCAAATAACTGGGACCGTTTTCATTTAGTCGTGCAAAATTTGCTAAATTAGTTTGATATCACAAAGGTGAAACATTTGTTATGAGTAGTACACTTTAATGAAGCTGTTATGGACCTTGGGTACCACAAAATTCTCTATACTCATATTAATGATGGAATGGGCAAAAAAAGGTGCCTATTGTCCAATTTGGTTAGATTTGCCTGAACCATACTTACTTTTATGCTACACTTCTGAACCAAATCTAATCATTTATCGTTTAACTTTCTACCTTAAATATTAGACCCAATTATTTACTATTAATGTAATGCCAAACCCAACCATTTATAATAAATGGTTGGATTTAAAGAGGTATTTATTTAACTATTTGAACTATATTTTTGCAAAAAAACATTGGAATTGTATAATAATACTACATGCTCTAAAAAGCTAAGCGAAGCAAAATAAATATTTTAAAAACGTGAATAAGATATTAGATAATTGATTTGATAAATTATTTTTATATTTAAAATTATAATTTAAGAATCGAGTTTAGGATACTAGAAATGAACATATGTTTAATAGTAAAATACGAAAATAAAAAAATGCAAAATATTCTAGATGATATTTCATGACACAGTGTACATACGTTAAATTTTGATTAGGATGTTGGGAAGCTGCATGAGCCTTAATGCATGGAAAATAAGGGTTAGTTACAGATGATAATTTGCACGGACTTATTTGAGTTTCGGTTTGGTTGGCATAAAAATAATACAAATGATAGAAAATTTTAAAAATAATCAATTTTACTAAAAGTAGTTTTTTTACTATATTTTATATAAAACTAGATTAAGTTAATTATTTTATATACAAATTTATAATGATTCCATTCAAATGAGCACAAAATAATCATGGTTATCTTATATAGCCCACTCATGTGCTCTCTAATGAGAAAAAAATTCTTCATTTTTCTTATCTATTAGATAAGAAAAAAGGCTTCCACATAGGTGGGCTATTTAAAGATAATCATGACTAATTTAAATATAAAATATATTGTAAGAGTACTAATTTTTTTAAGAATATATTACACATATATTAATTATAGTATGGTTGATCATTTTAAATTTTTATGTTATTTATATTTCATTTATGCTAACCAAATAAAGCCCAAGGAATAGACACGCTATGGAAAGGAAATCTATTCAAAATTTTTTTTTGAGGGTGTGTACTTTATAAACCGAACTTGGTTGATTATATGCATATGTATTTAGAAATGAAGAGGCATTACCGATGAACATGTGATTTAGAAAGTTGAATAATTATAATTAGTCCAAAAAAACATTGTAGGTTGCTAATGTACCTTAATTTCCTTTAAAAAATGATTAACATGCAACCAATCTATCAGAACTCTTATTATAGCTTAAACACTACGATCCCTTCGAATAACACTTCCAAGATTCATAAAAAACAAAGTATGCAACGGAAAACTGCAACCGAGTAATAAGGAGATCCCACTCAACATACATCTACTGATCACCTCTCCTCGTTAGTATATTTCGGTAATCAATTGCTCCATTAAAAATGGTACAAATTTGTAGATAGTCGTGGTGCTATGACAACCTCAAGTGGAGTTGCTTTGGGCATGGTTAGTCCCAATCCTTCACTCATATCTATACGTTCATTTCCTGGAGTAACCATCTCAAACCCATGAAGAAGCCGAGCTATCGTCAAATTTATAACTTGCAGAGCAAATGTCATCCCTGGGCACATTCTCCTCCCAGACCCAAATGGGATCAGCTCATAATGTTGGCCTTTCAAATCAACATCTTTATGTGTAGTCAAGAACCGATCAGGCCTAAACTCAGATGGGTCTTCCCAAATAAAAGGATCGCGTTGGATCTTCCAAAGATTGAACATGATTTGTGTGCCTGCTGGGACTTGGAAACCTCCAATGTTGCAGTCCTCAATGGCCTCGTGAGGGACGGATAGTGGCGCTGCGGGGTACAGGCGCAGTGTTTCTTTGATGATGGCTTGAAGGTAGGGAAGGCTGGGTATGTCTGATTCGTCCACATTTCTTGAATTGCCTACAACATTGTCCAACTCTTCTTGAGCCTTCTTGAGGACATGGCGATGGTTAAGTAAGAGACTGATCACCCATGTCATTGTGACGTATGTAGTGTCAGTTCCTGCCGCGATGAGAGTCTGCATTGCAACAAACACAAATGAATATAAAAGACACATTAATTTTACCAATTCAAACTAAGCCGTGAATTGGTAATAAACTAGTTTATATTAGTTTGATTTAAAGTTTATAAGAAATTGATTCAATTACATGTTTGATTCTCACATCATATTTTACCTACTAAATATTTAGCGTGATTATGAAAATTATATTTTAAATATTAATACTAAATCATATATTTCCTGGTCTACCCATTGATGGAGCATGCCAAAAAGGTACGGGTATAAGATTCAATCAGCCAATAGTGATGGCTACTTATTATCTCGATAAAGTACTGCTAGCAACAAATTAACTACAAGTATATTATTTTCTCGTAATTCATCACGTTTATATTTGTAGGTTCCTGCTATGAGCTGATATTTTATAGATTCAATAAAGATAATTGAGTCTATCTTATAATGATTTTTAACTAGACTTTGCCGGTGCTGTTTTGTTTGTTGAACAAGTTTTGAGCTTTCGAAACAAAGATTTTTTATGTCAAAATTTGTGTACGTGTCCGTAAATTGTTTAACGGGAACACAAATAGTGACACGTGACACGGAGTCAGACTGTGACCCCAAGAAAAATGCGGACACAGTGAAAATAAACACGTACAAAAGAATGCCCACGTCCATAGGCACCCGACCCTTTAGAAAAGAAAAAAGATAAGACTAATAATGGAGGCTACTATTGTAAGAACATCAACTCGATGGATGCAATACATACCAGAGCAATGGCCTTGACGAAGATCTCAGGATCGCAATTCGGCACCTGAAAAGAATCAACCATAGACATCATCACGTCTACCATATTGTTACTGCTGGCACTCGAGTTGCCGGATTCCTTCCTCCGGCGATGCTCCTCTATCCACCCGCTAACTAGCGAGTCCATCTCCCTCATACTCCTCTTCATAGCCCGGATGTGCCCACCTATATCCAAACACTCCAACCATGGGAGAGCATCAGACACAACAATTATGCCTATGAGATAGAATACTTGCTCAATCGTTTCCCTATGCTTAGCTGCCTCCACCGGGTTCACCTCTGCATTCTCTCCATAATACCGCTTGCCGGCGACCATGGTGACAACGTTGTTGAAAGCTTGGTCGGCTAGCCATTTCTTCAAGTCCACTTTTGTGGGTCGTTTGCTGTTGTTCATCCAAAGGTTGTGAAGCTGTTTGATGCTTAGCTCCAACTCGGTGCTCCTCACATGCTTCAAGAGCTCCAATTGACGGGCTGAGAGCAAGTGGAGGGTGGCCACTTTGCGGGACTCTCGCCATTTTGGGCCGTAAGGGGTGGTCGCAAACGTGGTGTAGTTGTAGCCCATGTACTTGCCGAAGGCTAAAGTAGGCCTGCTGGCAAGGGCCTTGTCATGGACGGTGAGACACTCCTTTGCCACCTCCCGGCTGCTTACCACCACGGTCCGGCGCTGGCCTAGCCAGATGGTGAAGATGGGGCCGGAGCTGTCTGCCATGGCGCCGAGGGTCCGGACTATTGTCTGCTTGCCTCCGAGCTGTAGGAGATGGCCTATTATGGGCCATTTGCCGGATGGCTCAGGTGGGTCTTGGAGACCAGACTTTTTTCTTTTGGATAGAAATCTGTAGGTGGCAATGGGTAGAAGGGCAAGAAGAAGCACTCGGAGGAGAAGGGTTTCCATGGGGAAGGTCTGGTGTGTAAAGGTTTCCTTGGGATACTTTCAATTTATATGAAGCCTAGCTGATTTGATGATCTACTGCAGTAAAAATCATCTTTTCATTCATAAAAGAGTTACGACGTTAAACCAAGAATTCATCATCTACGTGATCTAGATTTAAATCTTAGTGCACACGTTACACAAGTGTATGGCACCAAAAAGGTGCATGGATGCTGACTATAATTAATTAACAAATTAACACAGATAATATAAAACCTCGCGTAAAATTAACCAGCAAACCAAAAACATTCGCGTGGAAATCAGATTCACACTCGCACAGACCCGGGCCCCAAAATAAAATGTCATGAATGCAGTTATAGTTATATTGTGAATGCGTGGTAATTTATAATCTGCAAAGGGCGGCGGATTTTGTTTGGAGAGGGAGAATAAATATACGATTGTTAAGTATCACGTTGAGAGAAAAGACTCATTGCTTTGGCACACTAGTCTCCAATTAAAATCATTTTCCACAACGGCGATCTTATTTAATACAATTTTTGGTATTTGGTGGGGTAAATAGAAATAAAGTTTGCCGGCTAAATGTTCCCAAGTATAACATTACTTGTAGCTGGAGAGTCCCTTCAAAACAAGTAATCTTTTTTTGACAAGCCTATTATATTTTAGTGGAGTTTCCAAGGAGATATCACATAAAGTAAAATATTTTAGTGGAGGTATACAGGGATCATATAATATCTGAGCTTTGCCCAAAATTTTACGTAGTTGATTCGATTCAGTTTGATTTCTTATATTCAACTCGGTGCCAGTTTGGCTCTACTCGAACCTACGGATATTGATATCCATATAAATTCCAATGTAATTTGGGGATGGTATGGCAAGTTTGTTACTAGTCACCAGTGGTACCTATTGATCATGCTTACCCACTTTTGATACAATTTTGTTACTAGTCGCTGTGCTATGACAATATCAAGTGGAGTTGCAATCCATCACTCTTGTCAATAGGTTTAAAGTTCGTTACTAGTCGCGGTGCTATGACAATATCAAGTGAAGTTGCTTTTAGGAAGACCAATCCCAATCCTTCACTCACGTCAAGAGGTTCATTTCAAAACCTTATGAACCACATGGAATCTATTGATCATGCTTACCCACCTTTGGTACAAGTTTGTCACTACTCGCGGTACTATGACAATATCAATTGGAGTTGCTTTCACCGAGACCAACCCCAATCTTTCACTCATGTCAACAGGTTTAAAATTGGTTACTAGTCACAGTACTATGACAATATCAAGTGGAGTTGTTTTAAGCAAGACTAACCACAATCCTTCACTCATGTCAATAGGTTCATTTCAAAACTTTATGACTCACAAGGAATCTAGTGATCATGCTTACCCAACTTTGGTACAAGTTTGTTACAAGTCACGGTGCTATGACAATATCAATTAGAGTTGCTTTTAGCTTGACTAACCCGAATCCTTCCCTCATGTCAACAGGTTCAAAGTTTGTTATTAGTCGCGGTTCTATGACAATATCAAGTGAGTTGCCTTCAGCAGTACCAACCCCAATCCTTCACTAATGCTAACAGGTTCATATAAAAACCTTATGACCCACAATGAATCTGTTGATCATGTTTACAGACCTCTGGTACAAGTTTGTTATTAGTTGCAGTGCTATAACAATATAAAGTGAAGTTGCTTTCAGCAGGACCAACCTCAATAAGTCACTCATGCCAGCAAGTTTAAAGTTTGTTACTAGTCGCAGTGCTATGACGATATCAATTAGATTTGCTTTAGTAGGACCAACCCCAATCTTTCACTCATGTCAAGAGGTTCATTTCAAAACCTTATGACCCACAAGGAATCTATTGAACATGCTTAGCCACCTTTGATATAAAATTATTACTAGTCGCGGTGCTACGACAATATTAATAGGAGTTGCATTCAGTAGGACCAACCCCAATCCTTCACTCATGTCAACAGGTTCGTTTCAAAACCTTATGACCCACGAGGAATCTATTGATCATGCTTACCCAACTTTCGTACAAGTTTGTTACTAGTCATGGTGCCATGACAATATCAATTAGAGTTGCCTTCCCAATCTTTCACTCATGCCAACAGGTTTAAACTTTGTTACTTGTCGTGGTGCTATGACAATATCAAGTGGAGTTGCTTTCTGCATGACCAACCCCAATCCTTCACTCATGTTAATAGGTTCAAAGTTTGTTACTAGTTGCGGTGGTATGACAATATCAAGTTAAGCGTTGCGGTGGTATGACAATATCAAGTTAAGCCCCCTTTAGTAGGACCAACCTCAATCCTTCACTAATGCCAATAGGTTCATTTCAAAACCTTATGACCCGCAAGGACTCTATTGATCATGTTTACCGACCTTTGATACAAGTTTGTTATTAGTCGGGGTGCTATGACAATATCAAGTTGAGTTGCCTTTAGCAGGACCAACTCCAATCCTTCACTAATGCTAATAGGTTCATTGCAAAACCTTCTGACCCAGAAGGAATCTATTGATCATGTTTCCCGACGTTTGATACAAGTTTGATATTAGTCGCAATGCTATAACAATGTAAAGTGGGATGCCTTCAGCAGGACCTACCTCAATCATTCACTCATGTCAACATGCTTAAAGCTTGTTACTAGGTGCAATGCTATGACAATATCAATTAGATTTGCTTTCAGCAGGACCAACCCCAATCTTTCACTCATGTTAAGAGGTTCATTTCAAAACTTCATTACCCACAAGGAATCTATTGATTATGCTTAGCCACCTTTGGTATAAGATTGTTACAAGTCGCGGTGCTATGAGAATATCAAGTGGAGTTGCTTTCAGCAGGACCACCCCAATCCTTTACTCATGTCAACCGGTTCATTTCAAACATTTGGTGCACACTCAAGTTAAACAATATAAGAATACTTTTAACCGGTGACCACTAAGTTGAACAATACATTGTCCATGACATATATAGTTATGATTGGGATGTATATCAAACAACTTATGACTCAATGAGCTCAAGATGACGAGAAATGTACATGGTGACAATCTAGATTAATTCAAGTGAATTGATTTTTCTAGTTATCTTTGAAAGCTCAAAATGCATATGATTACTTATGCCTTCTCAGAATCAATCTCTGTATAAAATGTACAGTTATCAATAAAAAAAATATCTCAATTTCTAGCTCTTTAAAATCCAGAATTTTCGGACAAATTTATATAGACTAGTATACACATGAGCACTACCTGATATAACTTATCTAAAATATTCCTTTTATTTAGAATAAGTTAGTGAGTCTCACTACTCAAAATCTACATATATAAATAATTATCAACTCAATCTAGTATTTTTAACCATTTCATCTTAATTGTCAAAGTAATTATATTAAAAATTAATTTCAAAATATCTATTAACAACTATAGTTTAAAAAATATCTTAAAAAATGGCATATTGATGTAAAAAAAATCTTTCTTCTAATTTATACTTTTCATAGATATAAATCTCATTTTGAAAGACCAACTATAAGTTGTTAAAATTTAATGTGTAGTTCATATATGCTATATGAGGTCTAGCTCACCTCAATTTCTCTTAATTATATATATATATATATATATATATATATATTCATATATGTGTAGAAAGATAGAGAGAAAGAAATGATAGGGTGAGAACTTAAAAATTTACAAACACATATTTAGGTCGTTGGATTTAGATCAACGATGATTATATATTTGCTTTGTAAATACAAGGGAGATGACCATTGATAAATTGTTAAAATTAAATGTTATAATTTCTTTACCTAGCAGTGCTATTCCCTTGATCATATGACTCCGGCACTTGAAAAGAGTCAACCATAGAGAACATCACCTCTATCGCATCACTGTTGGCCCTCGGTTCGCCAGATTCCTTCCTCCGGCAGTGCTCATCTATCCAACCGCTAGCAAGAGAGTCCAGTTCCCACAAAGGCTCCTTCATAGCCCGGATGTGGCCTGCTATGTCCAACCTCAAAGCATGGGAGGACATCAGAAGGAAGTACCCTAGTCAATTAGAACGCTCGCTCAATAGTTTCTCTAAACTAAGCAACCTCAACATCCTCTCCATAGTACCACTTCCCGGTGCCCATGGTGACCACATTGTTGATTGCTACATCACCTAACCAGTCCTTGAAGTCTACATTGTTCACCTTAAGGTTGTGAAGCTGCTTGATGCTCAGATTTAATACGGTGCTCCTCACATGCTTTAAGAGCTGTAATTGACGGGCGGAGAGTGTTGGGATTGTAACACACAAAATCTCTTGATATGCTTTGACAAGTAATGAACAAGAGTTAATAAATACACAATAATTTAATGTGGAACCTCAAAATATAAGGAAAATCACAAACCATCCACTATTATTAAATAATGGGCACACGCACTTCGGGCAAAGACAATACATCAAATTACTCCAATTGGGATAAACATCCAATTGAGAACACTCACCTCTAACTGAAACACACTCCAATTAGGAACACACTCTTCAGTTCTATTTCACTCACAATACAACTATATATATATAGGAAAAGAAAACCAGCCTCGTAAATACCAAGAGCCAAATACTAAATACTTATCGTCTTCAATAATTCTTCTTGAATTCCTCGTACCTCTTGAAACAACTCCATGTCTTTACGATTCCCCATGTAGGTGCATGTCTTCTCACATTTATTGTATGATGAGGGACCCCAACAATTCTCCCCTCCCAAATCATACAGAACACACTAGGGTTGGTTTTAGTATTCTTCATAGGAGCAAGATATACAACCCTTCCAATCTCTCCTTCTCGCCCCATGTGGAAACTCTTTGAAAAATCTTCAACTCTGCACCACTTGTCGAACACCAGTCGAACTTGAAGCACCATTGTCAATCGCTTTTTGACCACCAACACATGAGGAATACAATATCTCAAAACTTCTCCTCTTTCGACTCATGTGAAATGCACTTTGTCTCCCTTGATTAGATCTTCTAGCACATCTCTGCCACCCTCTTGGGGAAAGAATTACGACTTTGCCTTTTGCCATTTAGGATCAACTTCTCTTCAAACATCTTTACTAACCCATCCACTCGGGTTTTAGAAAATAGCTTATTTTCATCTTCCAAGTTGACAACAACTCTCCTTCTATCATGAGTATGATCATTACCAAGAATCTTATTACCGAATTCTATTTCTACCTCACTATGATCAGCTTGTTGATGCCATACTTGCTTAGGAGACCCATCAACAGTACTTCCACTTTTGACATATTGAACTAATGTCATGTACAAGCTGCCATACTTTCCCCCTTTTTCAATGATAAGTGCACCCTTATTAACGTCCATACTCCTCTAGCAAATTAAGAACTATAGCCAATATCATCCAACTTGCCCAAAGACAATATATTTTCCTTCAAGCTTGGAATATGTCTCACATTCTTCAAAAATAATTTATTACCCAAACTAGTCATCATATGCACATCTCCCATGCCAACAACACGTGATGTGTTACCATTTCCCATCTTCACAATTCCCAAATTTTCTGATTTATAGGTAGTGAAGAGCTCTCTACATGATGTTGCATGAAAGGAAGCTCTAGAATCTACAATCCAACTTGAATTATCCATCTTACGAAAGCACTCATCATTACAAGAAGTAAAAAGT